>AWOL01S0031994.1:89065-111315 GCA_000715115.1 Nicotiana otophora
AGGGTGGGGTTAGGTGGGTGGGTGGGTAAGGGTGGGAAAGGTTGAGAAGGAGTTTTGAAAAATATTTTTCCTTCTGTTGATAAAAAAAATATTTTCCTCCAATTGGAGAAAAATAAGTTCATAAGGAAAATATTTTTCAAAACATTTAAGTCAATCAAACATGGAAAAATTAGAAAACATTTTGCGAAAAATATTATACTTCCTACCAAAGACACCCGAAGTATTCCGTCATTCAAATAAACTAGAAAATGACTCAGAGGAGCACCGGAAAGAAAGCTATGAAATTAGTGTGAGGAGGCCTTCTAGTTTTGCTGCTGAAAACCTGGTAGTGCCATACTCTGCGGAAATGATTAAGTGTATAGATCAAGATGTCAAGCCTTGTGCTACAGTTGATTCAGTAAGTGTTGAATACATAACTTTAGTGAACTTAGATTGTGATTAGCCAAAAATGTGCAAATATGTGTATATTCTGTTGGTTAAATCACGGGTAAGTTCCTGCCCACATTTTGGCCGGAGATTGAAGCAAAGAAAACTCTCCACTGTCCATTTAAGACAACAAATACTTTTAGGTTATGGTTGTAATTTTGGGTATGTTTGTTTCTGAAATAATGATGTAGGTATCTTAGCTCCTATAATACAACTTACCCTTTGATTTCTTCAGAATCTAATTTGTAAACCTACTTGAACTTTGTCGACACTTTTCAAGCAGTTTCATACTTTCAGTCACCTGTATATCCTTGTTCCTTCCGTCTTTGATGTAATTCTTATTGCTTCATTTAGGTATGGATGTAGCTCATTACTTTATCTTATTCGAATTCTCAATGACAGTTCTATAAAACTTGGAATGGATGATAAGGTTTATAAATTTAAGCATACATGCCTTTTCTTTGTTGCTGGTCTTACCAAATTAAGATATGCAGTTTAATTTATTCTTGTTATATAATGTTTATGATGAGGAAAGTAAATATTTTATATTACACAAGTCAAGTTACATTATGTGGCGTAGCCCAAACCCGTCCAACCCGCCTAGAGATTAATGTGTCGGGCTGCAAACATTTTAGCTCATGGGTCTATTTGGGCTGAGCCCAAGTTAGCCCATCATTTTTATAGTTCATTCTGCCCCATGAAATAGTTCAAATACAACCCATGAAGCTCACCCAAAACAAAGGGATCTCAACCCAATTAAAATTTTTTCTAGAAATTTACTTAATTGACCGGAAGGCTCTTTTCTAAATGAATTGTTTATGGAACATTATCTTTTTTTTTTCAATCGCTATTTTCTTTGCTTTTTCTTCTTCTTTCTTTTACACTTTTAAATAGTTATTTAGTTTTAGAAAATAATAAAAACTCATGAATAATTGAGTATAAGATTAATCCATATGTGTTTCTCAGCTAAAAATTTAAAATTAGATATATAGGAATTCATCGTCGTGCATGGAATGAATAAATTCTGAGGAAGCTAAGAAAGTAAGGAATATACATATGTGTATAAAAGGTAAAGGGCTTTGTTTATGCAAGATGAGCATGGTTCTAAAACATAGGTCAAGTTGGACGGGTTGGACTCTAACCCATTGTTTAGCCCATCTTGACTCAGCCCATCTTAGACCAAGTATACTTTGGGTTGGGTTGGGCAATGTCCCATTTAATGACTCAACCCATCTTGACCCGCTCAAATTCAGCCCAAATCGCCCATTTGCCACCCTAGGCGTTCTTCTGTGTAGTATGGTGCATCAACATCGAGTTCTCTAGAAGAAAAAAATTTCATTGAAATATTTGAAAACTCTAATCTAGAGAATACAACTCCATTAAAGTCCAACATACTGGATTCATTTGCGCATGCAAATCTGACAGAGTTCATATTCAACAGGATAGCGAAAGCAACTTCTAAGCAGAAGGTGTAACGATCCGGTCGGTCGTTACGAGTATTTTAACTTACGATCCCCTAAATTATATTTCATCTTTGCTATATTGTGGTATTGTAACTTGTCGGGGTGTTTGGTTTTTGGATTCGGAGTGAAATGGGATACATAATCCCTAAGTTAAAGGTTTAAATTGCAAGAGTTGACCGTAGTTTTACTTTTGTGTAGACGACCCCGGAGTATAAATTTTATGATTCCAATAGCTCCGTGCGATGAGTTTAGACTTAGGTGCGCGACCGGATATTTATTTGGAGGTCCGTAGATCATTTCGGCATAAATTGACAAAAGTTAGAAAGTGGGCGATTTTTGAAAAATTTGACCGGAAGTTGACTTTATTGATATCGGGGTCGAAATTCGATTCCAAAAATTGGAACAGCTCCAATATGTCATTTTTGACGTGTGTGCCAAATTTGAAGTCATTCCAGATTCATTTAATACGTTTTGGCACGAGTTAGTAAATTGAAAAGTTTGAAAACTCATAAGTGCGATTCGAGGTGCAATTCATAATTTCGATATTGTTTGATGTAATTTGAAATTCCGAGTACGTCCGTATTATGTTACGGGACTTGTTGGTATATTCGGATGGAGTCCCGAGTACCCCGAGTGTGATTCAAAACGAAATCGGATCTATTTTTGGACTTAGGCAAATTCCAAAATTTGCAGCTTCTGGTATCACTGCACCTGCGTAGGGACTGATCGCGGGTGCTGACTCGCACAAGCGAGCTATGGCTCGCAGAAGCGGACAAAAGGGCTGCCCAGTTGGAGTCGCAGAAGCGGAACGAGCTCCACAGAAGCGAAGGCGCTTCTGCGATGGAATGAACCGCTGAAGCGAAGGCAGCGCAGAAACGGGAGACGGGGTCGCATTTGCAGTTGTGCATAAGCGGACCATTGTCCGCAGGTGCGAAGGAAGCTTTCTAGTGCTTCTTCGCAGAAGCGAAAATGCGGTCGCAAATGCGAATCCGCAAAAGCGATAACATTGTCCGCAAATGCGAAAATACTTGGACAGAATATATAATTCGGGGGTTGGCCATTTTTACCCATTTTTAGATTTTAACAGCTCGGATGAGGCGATTTTTGGAAGATATTTCACGAAAAACATTGGGGTAAGAGTTCCTAATTCAATTTTGGTTAAAGTACCCGAATTTATGGTTGTTTTTAACATTTAATTGGTAATTTAAGTTAAAAAATTTTGAAAACCCTCTTGGTAAAATTTGAAGATTTGAGAGTCGAATTGTTATCGAAATTTAGTAATTTTGGTATGGTTGGACTCGGTTGAATGGAAGTTCGGATTTCGTAACTTTTGTAAATTCGTGACGTGGGCCTACGTTGACTTTCCGAATTGACTTTTTAATTTCTTTGTAAATATCATAAATTTTGTCGTTCGAATTAGTTTCCTATATATTTATCGTATGAAATTGTTCTGGCTAGATTCGAGCCATTTGGAATTAGATAGTCGAGAAAAATGCCTACTAGTGGATTAAATTAACGCAAGTCGAGATAAGTGACTTATCTAACCTTGTGTGGGAAAAATTTTCCTTAGGATTGGTGTTGATATGATAATTGTGATGTATTGAAAGACGTGTACGCAAGGTGACGAGTGTTTACACGGGTTAAATATGAAAAAATCTAGCTTTAAATTGTGTAGATCTTTGTCATATATTAATTAAATTATATTATCATGTTATACTCATCATCATTGGTCTACTTTTAATTTTAAATTTGCCTTACCATTTTCTGCTATTTTTTTTACCTGTTTAGTTGAAGCTTTGTTCCTTTTATTCCGTGCTCATTATTTGAAAGTTGAATTTCTTAGTTGAATTATTAAAAATATGAAGTATCTGATATTGAAATTTGGTATTGAGGCAAAGTGTTAAATTGTGAAATATTATTTTTGTTGAGTTATTCACTCCCGAATATTTTGTTGAGATTTTGTACACATTGTGATTGAGCCGTGAGCTCCTTATTGTGGAAAATAATATTGTTGTTGATTTATTTGGCAAGTTAAAATATTTGGGCACTTGAGGTGCGAATTGTGATATATTGTGATATTGATACGCATGCGGTGGTATAAGGTTTGGGTGTTGAAACGCATGCGGTGAGATAAGGTGGGCTTGATACGCGTGGCTAGTAGGGGAAATGCTAGAAGCCATGCGGTTTGATAGGGTGCTAAAATGCGGGATGTTATTTCGGAAAAAATAATTTCTTTTAAACTAAATGTGAAGGCTCTCGCGGTGATATAAAGAAAGGAAGAAAATATTGTGAATTTATTTATGATTTGGGACTACGAGGCGATACCTCGGTAGTGCCATTGTTGATATTTTTTCTATTGGTGTACTTGTCTCGATCGTTTTGCTTTTCCCTAAATATGTAAATTCCTGTTTTTCTTCTGTGATGTATTATCTGCCCTTATTCTGTGTAGTTAAATTGTGGCATGCTCCTTACTTGATTCACTTCCATTGTTATTATTATTAATATTATTATACTGTTAAACTTTTCGCCCTGTCTCTTATTATTTTCAGTAGGGCCCTGACCTGACATGGTCACTATTCTACCAAGGTTAAGCTTGGCACTTACTGGGTACCGCTGTGGTGTACTCATACTACGCTTCTGCACATCTTTTTGTGCAGATCCAGGTACTTCATACCAGACCAGGTATTGGTTGAACAAGTCCGTACGCAGAGACTTCAAGGTATATCTGCCGGCATCCGCAGACCTCGGAGTCCCTCTCTATCTTTATTATGTTATTTTCCTTATCTTCGTTAGACTCTAATGTATAGAGATATTCAGAATAAATTCTTAGAACTTGTGACTTGTATTTCGCCGAATTTTGGAAATTTCTATACGTACTGAATTGTTGAGTTTTAAGAGTAATTATTGTCATTTTAATTATTCCGCCTGTTGATAGGCTTACCTAGTCTTAAAGATTAGGTGCTATCATAATATCTTACGGAGGAAAAATTTGGATCGTGACAGAAAGTGGAGTCTATCCTCTGTGCTGCATGCCTGCATCTCCTCTACTTCGTTACTCGGAAAATGCTTTGGCTCTTGATTGCACAGTAACATTCTAAACTTTTGTTCTCCAATTTAACACAAAGAGAAAATGAATGAAAAAGAAACGGATACTTTTTATTTTTTCATTATAATCTCACCATTTCACTTTGAAAATGCAGCCAACAAAGGTAGTGCTTCCGGCTCAAGGTAGGTGAAAATCATCTTTGAGAGTGTTCTCTTTACGTTGAGTAATTAATTAATTGCTTATGATGATGCTTTGAAAATATTTAGGAGTCAATTATGAAGATTATGTTGGAAGATCTTCCGCAAACATACCACAGGAATTCATCTTCCCTTTGACTAGACTTCTTTTTGAAGATCCAGTTACCCTTGAGCCTGGCCAAACCTTTGAGAGAGTATTTATTACAAGTTGGTTATCTGATAAATGGAACTTGGGCCTAACTCAACACCCTCTCTCACGTTTAGGCCTGCAAAGTGGAGTATGAACAATATAAATAGGGTCCAACATCGATAAAAATAATTTGGATGGACCTGACTTTAATACCATGATAAATGGACTTTGGCATAACTCAACATCAAAAAGGGTATTATCACTTGGGTTTTTTCTTTTCTATATACTATATGAAACCTTATTACCAAAATTGTCCCAATTTTAAAAATTATCCGCCCTAAATAAGGTTTGCTTACAATTTATATACAATCTCTTATTAGTGTCTTAAATTAGGGGATTAAAATACATCCTTTTCCTTTTTTTTTTTCTCATCTTGTCTTTCCCTATTTTTCGTCACCTCTCTCCATTTAATATCCATTATTACTGTCTTAAATTAAGAATTTAGTTATATCCTTTTCCTATTTTCTCTCCTCTCCTCTTTCTATAAGTGTAAAAGGTTAACAAAAAAAATGTTACCATATATACAAATACAAGAGAGATTGAAAACCTCTAGGTTTTGAATGGCAGATTCATCTTGGCCAATTCACTTTATTCGCCCAACAAATCACTTTAATTCCTGCAGCATAGAGATGGCAACGATGGCCAAGAGAAAGAAATCTTAATCTCTTCAAATTAATTCTTTTTATCACTATTAATTAGGGTGACGGTAACTGATTATTTTTAAGTATTACGACTTTTAACTAGTACTATTAAGTAGGAGTATTAACGAGGTGCTCGTAAATTTAATTTTTTCAGTGATAAAGAATTAAATTTCGTACAAATTTAATACATCTATAAATTTAAAAATAAATTTCGTACAAATTTGATACATCGACAACAATATATAAACTAAAAATAAATTTTATACAACTAATTATATAATATATAATATATTTACAACTTATCTACAACTTTCATACATTATTTTCACCTAGTTAAATACATCTACAACATCATACAAATTAAATATAATTTTCATACAAATTTTATACAATATGTCTTTTGTATATGATTTATATATATTTTGTATGTGGTGTGTTCTTCTTCCTCTCTAAAATTCCAATCAAAACTTTCTCTCTTAATACAATTTTGATACATATCAACAACTTTAATTTATATAAAAATATAGTACTTATAACTTAAATACAAATTTCTTACAACGATTCATACATTATACAACTATTTTTCAACTTTCATACAACATTCAAATAAAAAAAAGTCAAATACATAAGTGGCCTTTTAAAGTTGCCGCAATTTTTTATTTTGGCACTTTAACTTGGACTTGTTCCTATTAGGCACCTAAAGTAGTTAAAACTGGATCTATTGAATACCTTCTTGACAACCAGTCATGTAACGACCTGACCGGTCGTTTTGAGTGTATTAGCCCCGATTCCCTATTTACTATTTTTTCTGTGTCTGTTTCTGCTTATGTGACTTGCCGGGAGGTCTTGTTTTTTGTTTCAGAGTGATTTGGGACACTCAGTCCCTAAAACAGAAGTTTAAGTCTTAGAATTTTGACCGTAGTCGGAATTGTGTGAAGACAGTTTCAAAATGGAGTTTCGTCGGTTTCGTTAGCCCCGTTGGGTGATTTTAAACTTAGAAGCGTGTCCGGACTGTGAATTTGAGGTCTGCAGCTAATTTAGGCTTAAAATGGCGAAAGTCAAATTTTTGGGGAGTTTGGTTAGGGAGTTGACTTTTTGATAATGGGGTCGGATTCTGAT
This sequence comes from Nicotiana otophora, assembly GCA_000715115.1. Classification (NCBI taxonomy): domain Eukaryota; kingdom Viridiplantae; phylum Streptophyta; class Magnoliopsida; order Solanales; family Solanaceae; genus Nicotiana; species Nicotiana otophora. The sequence continues at coordinate 96,148 of AWOL01S0031994.1, forward strand.
TCTGGAAGTTGAAATATGTCCATAATGTTGAATATGACTTGTGTACAAAATTTGAGGTCAATCAGACGTGGTTCGGTATGATTCGACATTGTTTGTAGAATTTGGAAATTTCAAAGTTCATTAAGTTTGGATTGGAGAGTGATTTGTGTTTTGATGTTTTTGAGGTGGTTTGAGGATTCGACTAAGTTCGCATAATATTTTGGGACTTGATGGTATGTTTGGTTGAGGTCCCGGGGGAATCGAGTGAGTTTCGAGTGGTTAACAAATCATTTTTGGACTTTGGTTGATGGCTGATATTTGCTGGTGTATATTTTTCTGGTTTCCTCTTACGCGTTCGCGAGAGGAGCCTCGCGTTCGCGAAGGGTTAACGTGAGCTAGGAAGATTTTATTCTTCGCGTTCGTGAAGAAGAGGACGCAAACATGAATGTGTGGTCTGCGTGTGCATCGCGGACGCGTGAGTGGTGTCGTGTTCGCGAAGAGAAGTGAGGCAGCTGGGGACCCTAGGTCTTTGGTCTACACGTTCGCGAGGTATAGGCCGCGTTCGCGATGAGTTAAGCTTGTAAAGCTTCGTGTTCGCGAAGCGTTGATCGCGTTCACGAAGAGTAAACTGGGAGGCAATCTGAGTTGGCCTACGCAAACGCGAGAGGACAGTCGCGATCGCGAAGAAGGAAATCTGGGCAGACAATATTAATTTCAAAAACGAGGGTTTGAACTTTGAACCCATTTTTCATATTTTGAGCTAGAGAACACGGAATTGGGCGATTCTTGAAGGGACTTTTGTGGAGTTGATTGGAGTAAGTGATTTCTACTTGATTTTGGTTAAATCCCATGATTTCATTTTTAATTTTATAATTTAATTTGTGATTTGGGGTGAGAAATTGGGGAAAAAGAGGAAGAACGCTTGAGTTAGAATTTTGAGGTTTTGGATGAGAATTTGTTATCGAATTTGAGTAATTTTGGTATGGTTAGGCTCATGAGTTAATAGGTTTTAGGTTTTATGACTTTTGTCGGATTTCGAGACGTGGGCCCGGGGCCCGGGTTCGGGCCGATTTCGGATTTTTGGCTTATAATTTCGTGTTTTTCTTGTGTAATTGATTCTTTTAGCTTATATTAACTACATTGTACTGGTTGTGGCTAGATTCGGGGCATTTGAAGATTGATTCGAGGGGTAACGGCATTGCAGAGTAAGATTTTGCGCGGTTTGAGGTAAGTAACAGTTTTAAATCTGGTCCAGAGGGTATGAAACCCCGTATTTTGGTATGATGTGACTATTTTAGAGGTGACGCAGATGCTAGGTGACGGACGCGTGGGCGTTCACCATGGGGGATTGTGACTTGGTCTGTCCCGTGATACTGTAAAGTCGAATAGCCTATTGTTAATTACATGTTCTCTCTGTGATATAGAAATTTTTCTGCAATCATGTTAGAAATCATGCTTATACTATGTGAGAGTATGGTTGGGACCCGCAGAGGTTGTGTACCTGCCAATTATTTGCTAATTTCTGTCTTGTACTTAGTCATAGTTTTACTTGTACATCATATCACTGTCTCTTCTTGATTCCTGTTGATACACTATGTTATTTTATTTGGGCTGATCTTTATGATTTCTGAGGGCCGTGAGACTAGAGAGGTACATGACTGAGTGAGGCCGAGGGCCTGGTTGTGAGGTATAGATACCGTAGCACTTGAGTTGTCCGTATGAATCATGATGTTTTTACTTAGCACGTGAGTTGTCTGTACGAATTCTGATATGATACTGTAGCACGTGAGTTGTCTTTGCGGATCTTGATATGATACAATAACACATGAGTTGTCCGTACAACACGTGAGTTGTCCGTACGGATTCTAGCGCTTGGGCAGTAGGAGCCCTTTCGGAGTCTGCACACCCCCAGTGAGCGCAGGTACTTATTGAGTGTGAGTACTGAGGGCTGAGAGATGAGTGATTGAGCTGTTGTGACAAGTTGAGTGTCTGTTGCCCTGAGAGGCTGTACTTGTTTTTCATTTGTTGATACACTTAGTTGTTATCTGTCATTGTTGTGGAATTTCTGAAAGAATCTATATCTGGATTACCTGCACTGTAACTGTATAAACTAATTTGACTTGAACTGCCGGATTTGAAAGCATGTCTATTCTTTGCTGGAATTACTGAAAATGAACTGTATTTGTATAGTTCGTCACTACCTTCTCAATTCCTTATTTATTTCCGTTACTTGTTGAGTTGGTTGTACTCATCCTACACCCTGCACTTCATGTGCAGATCCAGGTATGTTTGATCAAGGATGTCATTGAGTTCATGTGCGATCGAGTACCGGAGACTACGAGGTAGCTGTCGGCATCTGCAGACCTTGTCTCTCATTCTATGTTTTATTTTCTTTCTTTCTGTATTTATACTGAGACACTGTTTGTATTAGACTGGATATCTAGATGCTCATGACTCAGTGACACCCCGATGTCGGGCTATTTTTTCTGCACTTATGCTTTGGGTTTAACCCCATTTTTATGAAAGACTCCAGTTATTTTTAAATATATATTAATTCATTTCTATTAAATGATAAAAGGGTTTTGGAGATGTCGACTTACCTAGTATCGCGATAGGTGCCATCACGACGGGTTAGGTTTTGGGTCGTGACAAGTTGGTATCAGAGCCTAGGTTACATGGGTCTCACGAGTCATGAGCGGATTTAGTAGAGTCTTGCGGATCGGTACGGAGACGTCTGTACTTATCTTTGAGAGGCTGCCGAACTCTTAGGTAAAACTTCACATTCTTGAATTCTTGTCGTGCGAATCTTTTGATTCTGGTAACTAAATTTCTGTTCTTTCATTCTCTCACACATGGTGAGGACTCATACTATGGGGCAGGACGGACAACCACCAGAGGTGCAGCTCGCGGTAGGGGCAGAGGTGCAGCTCGCACCACAGCTAGGACAGCACCTGCAGATCCACCAGTTGCCCCAGTTCAGGAGCAGGCTCCAGTTGTGGATGAGCTGGTGGGACCAGCTCAGGCACCACCTGTGTCCATGGTGATTCCATGCCTTCAGGAGGCCTTAGCTCAGATTCTGACTGCGTATTCCAGTCTTGCTCAGGCGGTCTCTATTCCGGCCGCAGCAACCACTTCTCCGGCCGGGGGAGGTGCTCAGACTCCCGCCGCCCGCACACCAGAGAAGGTGGTACAGGGATTCCAGACACCGGGGGAACCACCAGCCCAGCCGGCTGCAGCTGCTCAGGACTATATGGTGCATGTCATGCCTGATGATGAGCAACATCGATTGGAGAGGTTTGGGAAATTCCAGCCTCCATCTTTCAGTGGTACCGAGGGAGAGGATGCACAGGGCTTCTTGGACAGGTGTCATAGGATACTCCGTACATAGGTATTCTAGAGGCCAGTGGGGTCTCGTTCACTACTTTTCAGTTCTCTGGCTTGCCTTCAGTTGGTGGGAGGCTTATGAGAGGCATAGGCCGGTCAGCGCAACACCCCTTACCTGGCAGCAGTTCTCCAATCTATTCCCGTAGAAGTTCGTGCCTCAGTCCCGTAGAGAGGAGCTGCGCAGGCAGTTCGAGCAGCTTCGTCAGGTTGATATATTTGTGACAGTATGAGATGAGATTTTCAGAGTTGGCCTGTCATGCTATCTGGTTGGTTTTCTTAGACAGGGAGAGGATCAGGAGGTTCATAGATGGCCTCACTTTTCAGCTGCGATTGCTTATGACTAGAGAGAGAGTGTCTGGTGCTACTTTCGACGAGGTTGTCGACATTGCTCGTCAAATTGAGATGGTTCACTGCCGGGAGCGGGTTGAGAGGGAGGCCAAGAGGCCTCGTGGACAGGATGGATTTAGCGGTGTTCCTTCTATGGAAATTCCACCATGATAGGGGTCGTTCTTTCATACATGCTCAGACGACTCACCCAGTCCACCGTGGCGTATCATCTGGCCACGGGTCACACAGTCATCAGCAGGGACATTCGTCATTCAGTGCACTACCAGTGCAGAGTTCTCACCATGCCTCGTCAGATCAGGTTTCCACGGATAGTTCCTTTGGGCATCAGGAGCAGCAGTTCCGTCAGAGGAGAGGTTGTTTCGAGTGCGGAGATTTTGGTCACATTAAGAGAGCTTGCCTTAGGATTTTGAGTGGGGCTCCACAGTAGAGTACTCGGCCGATGGCACCAGCACCAGCAGCTTCACCACCCGTCCAGCCAGCTCGAGGTAGGGCTCAGTCAGCTAGGGGTTGCCCGAGAGGGGGAGGCCGATCAGGGGGTGGCCAAGCCCGTTTCTATGCTCTCCCTTCCAGACCAAATATTATTGCTTCGGATGTTGTGCTTACAGGTATTGTCTCAGTTTTCCATAGAGATGCCTCTGTATTATTTGACCCTGGTTCCACTTATTCATATGTGTCCTTGTATTTCGCTCATTATCTGGTTATGCCCCATGAGTCTCTAGTTGCATCTGTTCGTGTATCCACTCCAGTGGGCAATACTATCATTGTGGACCATGTATATCGGTCATGCGTGGTGACTATTGGGAGTCTTGAGACTAGAGTGGATCTTTTGTTGCTTAGTATGGTCATTTTTGACGTGATTTTGGGTATGTATTGATTGTCTCAATGTCATGCTGTTTTAAATTATCATGCTAAGACCATGACGTTGGAGATGCCGGGGTTGCCCAAGGTTGAGTGGAGCGGCTCTATTGACTATGTTCCCAGTAGAGTGATTTTATACTTGAAAGCTCAGTGGATGGTTGAGAAGTGTTGTCTATCTTATCTAGCCTTTGTGAGGGATGTTAGTGTAGAGGCACCAACAATTGATTCTATTCTGGTGGTGCGAGATTTCCCGGATGTGTTTCCTGCAGACCTATCGGGCATGTCGCCCGACAGGGATATTGATTTCGGTATTGATTTGGTGCCGGGCACTCATCCCATTTCTATTCCACCGTACTGTATGGCACCGGCTGAGTTGAAGGAGCAGCTTCAGGAACTCCTTGACAAGGGGTTTATTCAACCTAGTATGTCACCTTGGGGTGCACCAGTTCTATTTGTGAAGAAAAAGGATAGTACTATAAGAATGTGCATTAATTACAGACAGTTGAACAAGGTCACAATCAAGAACAAATATCCTTTGTCACGTATTGATGATTTGTTTGACCAGCTTCAGGGAGCGATGGTGTTCTCCAAGATTGATTTGAGGTCAGGGTATCACCAGCTGAAGATTCGGGACTCAGATATTCTTAAGACAGCTTTCAGGACCTGATATGGCCATTATGAGTTCTTTGTGATGTCTTTTGGGCTGACCAACGCCCCAGCAACGTTCATGCATTTGATGTACAGTGTGTTTCAGCCTTATCTCGACTCGTTCGTTATTATATTCATTGATGAAATCCTGGTGTACTCTCGTAGCCAGGAGGAGCATGCTCAACATCTGAGGATTGTGTTAAAATGATTGAGGAAGGAGAATCTTTATGCAAAGTGCTCCAAGTGTGAGTTTTGGCTCAGTTCAGTGATGTTCTTGGGGCACGTGGTATCCAGTGAGGGTATTCAGATGGATCCGAATAAGATAGAGGCGATGCAGAGTTGGCCCACACCATCCTCAGCCACGGAGATTCGGAGATTTCTTGGGTTGGCGGGCGGGCTATTACCGTCGTTTTATGGAGGGTTTCTCATCTATTGCATCGCCCTTGACCAAATTGACCCAAAAGGGTGCTCCTTTTAGGTGGTCAGAGGAGTGCGATGAGAGCTTTCAGAAGCTCAAGACTGCTTTGACCACGGCTCTAGTTCTAGTACTACCATCAGCTTTTGGTTCTTACATAGTGTATTGTGATGCCTCGCGAATCGTATTTTATGTGTTCTGATGTAGAAGGGTAGAGTGATTGCTTATGCTTTGCGCCAGTTGAAGCCCTATGAGAAGAACTATCTTGTCCGCGACCTTAAGTTAGCAGCTATTGTTCACGCCTTAAAGATTTGGCGGCACTATTTATACGGTGTCCATTATGAGATTTACACTGATCATCGAAGTTTGCAGCATCTGTTCAAACAGAAGGATCTTAACTTGCGTTAGTGGAGGTGTTTGGATCTTCTTAAGGACTATAATGTCACTATTATGTACCATCCCGGGAAAGCCAATGTGGTGGCCGATGCCTTGAGTCGTCGGGTGGAGAGTTTGGGGAGCTTAGCATATCTTCCAGCAGCAGAGAGGCCATTGGCATTGGATAATCAGGCCTTAGCTAGCAAGTGTTTTAGATTGGATGTTTTCGAGCCGAGCCGAGTATTGGCTTGTCTGGTCTCTTGGTCATCTCTTTATGATCGTATCAGGGAGCGTCATTATGATGACCCACATCTGCTTGTCCTTAAGGACACAGTCCAGCACGGTGATGCTAGGGAGGTTGCTATTGGGGATAATGGTGCATTGAGGATGCATAGCAAGCTATGTGTGCCCAATGTAGATGGTTTGCAGGAGTTGATTCTCTAGGAGCGATATTTTATTCATCCGGGCGCCGCGAAGATGTATCAGGACTTGAGACAGCATTACTAATGGAGGAATGAAGAAGGACATAGTGGAGTATGTAGCTCGGTGCCTAAATTACCAACAGGTGAAGTATGAGCATCATCGACCAGGTGGGCTGCTTCAGAAGTTAGAGATTCCGGAGTGAAAATGGGAGCGGATCACTATAGATTTTATTGTTGGGCTTCCACGGACTCAGTGGAAGTTTGATGCAGTTTGGGTGATTGTATACCGGCTGACCAAGTCAGCTCATTTCATTCCTGTGATGACTACCTATTCTTCGGAGCAGCTGGCTCGAGTGTATATCCGCGAGATCGTCAGGCTTCATGGCGTACCGGTATCTATCATTTCTAACCGGGGCACGCAGTTTACATCACGGTTTTGGTGGGCCGTACAGTATGAGTTGGGTACTCGAGTGGAGTTGAGCAGAACATTTCACCATCAGACGGACGGACAGTCCGAGTGCACTATTCATATATTAGAAGATATGCTCCGTGCATGTGTGATGGAGTTTGGGGCTCGTGGGATCAGTTCTTGCCTCTAGCGGAGTTTTCTTACAGTAACAGTTACCAGTCGAGCATCCAGATGGCATCGTATGAGGCTCTGTATGGTAGGCGGCGTAGGTATCCAGTGGGTTGGTTCAAGCCGGTCGAGGCTAGATTATTGGGTACAGACTTGGTTCAGGATGCTCTGGAGAAGGTTTGGGTGATTCAGGATAGACTACACACAGGCCAGTCCAGACAGAAGAGTTATGCGGATTGGAAGGTTCGCGATGTTGCATTCATGGTTGGAGAGCAAGTTTTGCTCCAGGTGTCACCCATGAAGGGTGTTATGAGGTTCATGAAGAAGGGCAAGCTTAGCCCGAGGTTTATCGGTCCATTTGAGGTATTGCGACATGTTGGGAGGTTGCTTATGAGCTTGCCTTGCCTCCCAGTCTAGTAGGAGTTCATCCAGTATTTCATGTTTCTATGCTCCGGAAGTATCACGGCGATCCGTCTCACGTATTGAATTTCAGCTCAGTCCAGTTGGTCAAGGATTTATCTTATGTTGAGGAGCTGGTGTTAATCTTAGATAGGCAGGTTCGAAAGCTGAGGTCGAAGAATATTGCTTCTGTGAAGGTTCATTGGAGGGGTCAGCCGGTCGAGGAGGCGACTTGGGAGATCGGGCATGATATGTGCAACCGTTATCCTCATCTTTTCACCACTGCAGGTATGTCTCTATGCTCGTGCGAGGACGAACGATTATTTTAAGAGGGGGAGGATGTAACGATCCGGCCTTTCGTTTTGAGTGTATTAGCCCCGATCCCCTATTTACTATTTTCCCCATATCTGTTTCTGCTTATGTGACTTGCCGGGAGGTCTTGTTTTTGGTTTCGGAGTGATTTGGGACACTTAGTCCCTAAAACAGAATCTTAAGTCTTAGGATTTTGACCATAGTCGTAATTGTATGAAGACGACTCCGGAATGGAGTTCCGTTGGTCCCGTTAGCTCCGTTGGGTAATTTTGGACTTAGGGGCATGACCGAACTGTGAATTTGAGGTCTGTAGCTAATTTAGGCTTGAAATGGCGAAAGTAGAATTTTTGGGGAGTTTGGCCGGGGGTTGACTTTTTGATATCGGGATTGGATTCTAATTTCGAAAGTTAGAGTAGGTCCGTAATGTTAAATATGACCTGTGTGCAAAATTTGTGGTCAATCGGACGTGGTTCGGTATGATTCGGCATCGTTTGTAGAATTTAAAAATTTTGAAGTTCATTAAGTTTGGATTGGAGAGTGATTCGTGCTTTTTATATTATTTGAGGTGGTTTGAGGATTCGACTAAGTTCGTATAGTATTTTGGGACTTGATGGTATGTTTGGTTGAGGTCCCGGAGGCCTCTGGTGAGTTTTGAGTGGTTAACGGATCATTTTTGGACTTTGGTTGATGGTTGATATCTGCTGGTGTATAGTTTTCTAGTTTCCTCTTACGCATTCGCGGGAGGAGCCTCGCGTTCGTGAAGGGTTAATGTGAGCTGGGAAGATTTTGTTCTTCGCGATGCGAACATGAAGGTATGGTCTGTGTGTGCATCGTGAACGCGTGAGTGGTGTCGCGTTCGCAAAGAAAGTGAGGCAGTTGGGGACCCCAGGACTTTGGTCAACGCGTTCACGAGGTATGGGCCGCGTTCGCGATGAGTTGAGCTTGTAAAGCTTCGCCTTCACGAAGCGTTGATCGGGTTCGTGAAGAGTAAACTGGGAGGCAGTCTGAGTTGGGCTACGCGCGAGAGTCGCGTTCGCGAAGAAGGAAATCTGGGCAGACAATATTAATTTCAAAAATGAGTGTTTGAACCCATTTTTCATATTTTGAGCTAGAGAACACGGAATTGGGCAATTCTTGAAGGGATTTTTGTGGAGTTGATTGGGGTAAGTGATTCCTACTAGGTTTTGGTTAAATCCCATGATTTCATCTTTAACTTTTCAGCTAATTTGTGATTTAGGGTGAGAAATTGGGGAAAAAAGGGAAGAACTCTTGAGTTAGAATTTTGAGGTTTTGGATGAGATTTTGTTATCGGAATTAAGTCATTTTGGTATGGTTAAACTCGTGAGTTAATGGAATTTCGAGTTTTGTGACTTTTGTCGGATTTCGAGACGTGGGCCTGGGGGCCGATTTCGGCTTTTTGGCGTATGCTTTTGTGTTTTTCTTGTGGAATTGATTTTCTTTAGCTTATATTAATTACATCGTACTGCTTGTGGCTAGATTCGAGGCGTTTGGAGATTGATTCAAGGGGCAAAGGCATTGCGAAATAGGATTTTGCGCGGTTTGAGGTAAGTAACAGTTTTAAATCTGGTCCTGAGGGTATGAAACCTCGAATTTTATTACGATGTGACTATTTTGGAGGTGACGCACATGCTAGGTGACGGACGCGTGGGCGTGCACCATGGGGGATTGTAACTTGGTCTGTCCCGCAAGACTGTAAAGTCGAATAGCCTATGGTTAATTACATGTTATCTCTGTGATATAGAAATTTGACTGCAATCATGTTAGAAATCATACTTAGGTTATGTGATAGTACGGTTGGGACCCGTAGAGGTCGCGTACTTGTGAATTATTTGCTAATTGTTGTCTTGTACTCAGTCATAGTTTTACTTGTACATCATATCTCAGTCTCTTCTTGATTCCTGTTGATACACTGTGTTATTTTGTTTGGGCTGATCTTTATGATTTCTGAGGGCCGTGAAACTAGAGAGGTACATGACTGAGTGAGGTCGAGGGCCTGGTTGTGAGGTATAGATATCGTAGCACTTGAGTTGTCCGTGCGGATTCTGATATAATACTGTAGCACGTGAGTTATCCGTGCGCATCTTGATATGATACGATAGCACGTGAGTTATCCGTGCAGCACGTGAGTTATCCGTGCAGCACGTGAGTTGTCCGTGCAACACGTGAGTTGTCCGTGCGGATTATAGCGCTTGGGCTGTAGGAGCCCTTTCGGAGTCTGCACAGCCCCAGTGAGCGTATGTACCTATTGGGTGCGAGTACTGAGGGCTGAGAGCCGAGTGATTGATCTGTTGTGACGAGTTGAGTGTTTGTTGCCCAGAGAGGCTGTACTTGTTTTTCATTTGTTAATACACTTAGTTGTTATCTGTCATTGTTTTGGAATTTCTGAAAGATTCTATATCCGGATTACCTGCACTGTAACTTTATAAACTGATTTGACTTGAGCTGCCGGATTTGAAAGCATGTCTATTCTCTGCTGGAATTACTGAAAATGAACTGTATTTGTATAGCTCATCACTACCTTCTCAGTTCCTTATTTATTTTCGTTACTTGCTGAGTTAGTTATACTCATACTACACCCTGCACTTCATGTGCAGATCCAGGTGTGTTTGATCACGGGGGTCGTTGAGTTCGTGCGCGATCGAGTATCAGAGACTATGAGGTAGCTGCCATCGTCCGCAGACCTTGCCTCTCCTTCTATATTTTTTTTTCTTTCAATCTGTATTGATACTTAGGCACTGTTTGTATTAGACTGGATATCGAGATGCTCATGACTCAGTGGCACCCCGATGTCGGGCTATTTTTTCCGTACTCAAAAATATACTAAGTGGCAAAGTTACAAATGAAATGCTAACATGTGGCATTTCAAATCCAAAATTTATAAAAATGAATTTTTTGCCACAAAAAAGAAAGAAAGAGAAAATCTATCTTAACACCTCCCCATATCCGCCCCAACCTACTGATTCCCTCGTCTCCGGCCAACCCAACCAACTTATATCATCGTCTCCGGCCACTCCACCTCTCCCTCAATGCTTCTGGCCCTGGGTATGGATTCCCAAGAAGTAACATGTATCCAACTGCTAAAACAATGTCATTGCAGAGCTTTGCAATTCTTCTACAAAATAAATGATTTGTCAATTAATTATTTCTCCCACTCAAAAATCAATCACCGTGAAACTGTAAATAACAGGCAGCTTACGTATTAATATATGCCATTTTGAGATTTCAAAGTAAGGTTCTACAGAAATTATTGTAATGTTGTCAGTTACATTATCAATGGTAGCAGCCATAGATTTTTCGACGTGAACAAGATACTGAGACAAGATCGGAAAATTGGGTTGAATTTGTATGAATCTGTTCTTATAAGAATCTGCTAGATTTTGTATGAATTAGTTAGATTTTATTTAAGAGGGAATGTGAGATTTCAGAAAGGAAAGATGCTAGTGGAGCTTGTTTTCCATAGATATGAGAGGTAAGAGACAGTGAAAAGATGTAGGGAAGAAGAAAGAGCTTTGTCAGCCTAATATAAAGGCTAATGTCATTTCACGCTCTCAAATGTGGTAGGAAACACGCGTTGTGTCATGTCATTCATGGGTGTTCAATAGATCCAGTTTTAACTTACTTTAGCTGCCTAATAGGAACAAGTGCGAGCTAAAGTACCAAAACGAAAAATCGTAACAACTTTAAGGGGCCACTTATGTATTTGGCTAATAAAAAAATATATAACTATAACATAATACAACTTAAATACAATTTACATACAACTATAATACAACTTTATTACAATTTCGTAAGTATATTATACGTCATATCTTCTTCTTCTTTCAATCTGAAATTCGGCCAAAATCAAGTCTAATCTTTCACCAAACACCCTTAAAATTGAGATGTAACACTACTAAAAATTCAGCCAAAATCGACCGCGACCAACCGATCGACTTCGGTCGGTCAAAAATCCGACCATAAAACCAACCGAAGTCGGTCGATTTTTTAAAATATTTTATTTTTTAATTTTGTTTTACGAAACCAACCGACTTCGGTCGATTTTTGTTTTTTGGCGCAAAAATACGGGAAACTATTTTAGCATCCCGCAAAATTTATTTTTTAAGAAACCGACCGAAATCGGTCGGTTTTTCATATAAAATAAATTAAAATTATTATTCAAAAAACTGACCGAAATCGGTTGGTTGTTTCAGTAAGTCATTTTAAAAAACCAACCGACTTCGGTCAGTAATTTTATATTTTTAATAAAACCGACCAAAATTGGTGGGTTATTTTCGCGCGAAAATGCAATTAAATAATACAAATAAATTAAAAGAAAGTCATAAACCAAAATATAACAATAGTCTAGTGGTAGAGTAGTATCCTTCGATAGTACAGACCCTGGTCCGAGTCCCAAACAGTGTATTTTTTAATTGCATAATTAAAATTACCGACCGAATTCGGTCGAAAAAATACCGACCTTCAGCAGATTTTTCTTTTAGGGTCGTTTGTGAAAATTAATTTACCGACAGAAATCGGTCGAAAATTGTGACCGACTTCGGTCGCTGTTTTTTACCGACCAACTAAATTACTAAAGTCGGTCGAAAATCGGCCGTTTTTTTTAGTTTTCCGACCGATTTCGGTCGGTATATCTGGACGATTTTAGGCAATTTTCTAGTAGTGTAAACTCCAAAGAATATTCTCAATTGTTGCAACAATACCCAATCGAAACAAATAATAGTTTTTGAAAACTCAAATTCGAATTCAAAGTTTCGAAACTTTTTAATGGCTGTCAATGGTGGAGAATCAAATACCTTCAGAATTTATTGATTGACAATTTTAATTCGAACAATAATTATGCAACATGAAAGGAAATTGCTAAGTTAAAACTCTATAGTAAAATGATTGAAATCTATTGATCAATTTCATTAAAACTCTATACAACAAGAAAGCATAAAAAACAGAGAACATCAAAGGAAGAAAAATTGGAGAAAAAATAGAGAGAGAGAGAGAGAGAGAGAGAGAGAGGCGACGAGAGAGAGGGGGCATATATAAAGGGATATGGAAATAACTGATATCCCTTATTTAATTTCTAATATAAAGGGATACTTATTTAAAACTTATTTGTATATAATTAGTAAATTGTATATGACCATGTAATTAAGTTAAAACTTGATTAGAGAGGGTAATAAGGTTTCATATGTAGTATAGGAAGGTAAAAATCCCTTATCACTTTTAGTCTGCGCCAGAAACTATTTACATCTGATAGCGAAAAAATGTATAAAAAGTGTAGAATTTTTGTATATAACATACATAATATATATATATATATGCTATTATTTTACAGCGGCTATGCAATGTCATTTTTTCACCCCAAAAGCTAGCTTAAGAGATGATGATTGTCCAAAACCATATAAAAAGATCAAGAACCTCAAATTCTACCGTGGGACCTCAAATTCCACCGATGTAGAAACAAAATAGAACATGTCACTCGAAGATTGTTAGAATGTCAAAATGTTCCCCGTACTAACTTCATTTTGAAGCGTGTCATCACCAATTGAAAGTCCGAACACTGGAGGCATTTTCTGACCTATTTCTCTAAAAACAAGCAGGCAATTCAGGGAAACAAATTTGGTTAAAGAATGAAATAGTTGCTTCTATATTGGAACAACTTCTTATTGTTTTAAATCAGGATGAAAGATGAGAAATTCTAGAGCAGCTTATATTATATCCCGTGGGTTTGAAGAAGATACAATAACAACAATCCAGTATAATCTCACTAGTGAGATCTGGGGAGGGTAGTGTGTACGCAGACCTTCCCATTAGTGAAATCTGGGGAGGGTAGTGTGTACGCAGACCTTACCCCTATCATGAGGTAGAGAGGCTGTTTCCAATAGACCCTCGGCTTCCTTCCTTCCAAGAACTCCCCACCTTGCTTTTGGGGTGACTCGAACTCACAACCTCTTGGTTGAAAGTGGAGGTTGCTTACCATCAGAGCAACCCCTCTCGTCAAATATTTCTTAAAGAAGATACTAAACTTTAAATATTTCTTAAACCTCGACTATGATTTTAATAGCCATCCTGCAAGCGGCTATTTGTATATTGCACGATCGTCATTTATAAAGATAGTTAACAAAAATTCAGTTCAATTAACAAGAATCTAGACTTCGACAAAATAAATACAAAAGTACTTAAGTGCAGAATTTTAATCTTTGATAATCTTCATTGATAAATGGTGTGCTTGGTATGATATTTTCTAGAAAACTAAGTACTTCCTCCATCCCAATTTATGTGACAGAATTCGAATTTCAAGAGTCAAATGAGTTTTTCTTTCAACGTGATCTTTTCATATGTCTTTTAAATATTTTGAATTGTTAATTATTGTGATTTATAATACTTTCTACATAGTTTTTAAATATATAAATTTTATCTTAAAAAAGCTTAAAGATTTTATGTCTGAATTCAAGATTCAACGTCAAAATTTAAAAGTTTAACTCTTGAGATCCGAGTTCTGCCACATAAATTAGGACAGAGAATGATTTTCTTGCTTATTTTTTTATGTTTGATTAGTAAACAGAAAACATTATCCTAAAAATATTTATATATAATCTAGCAAATACTATGTGGGACGGGATGGTTGGGTATTGGGGGGTCAGGGATAGGTCGGGAAATCAGGGATAAGTCGAGGGGCTACGGGTGGAAGGGTGGATTGGGAGGTGGGGTGTGAGTGAGAGTGGGAGAGTTGAAAGAGAGTTTCAAAAATTATTTTTCTTACTCCTCATAGGGAAGTCATTTTTCTTAAAATAAATTCTTAAGGAAAATATTTTCTACTCTTGTTTAGGAAGTCATTTTCCTTAACATGAATTATAAGCTCCCATTTGGACATAGATTTTGGCTTTATTTTTAAAAAAACAAATTAAAAGCATTGTTCGTTTATGAAATATGATCATATTTTGAAGAAAAATATTTCAAAAAATTTCAAGTTCCTAAAAATTGATTTATGGCAACTTTTGGATGAAATTTTTCTTCCACTCACAAAACTTCAACTTTTCTTCAAATAAAATGTGCGAGCACCTAATATTTTACTATATTTGATTTTTCCATCACTTTTTAGTATGTAAATACTTGCTAAGTTTAATCTTTATATTTTAGCCTTTATTTTACTTTTTATTAGGTTTAATTGATAAAATTGAAACCACAAAAATATTTTATATTCTTAGAGTAGTAGTTTTTAATTTTGCAAAAGAAAGAAAATTTTAAACAAATATGTATATTCTTATACTAGAAGTAGTTAGTTAATATTTTATCTTACTATTTCAATTTAGTAGGAATAATAATCTTTTTCACTTAACTAAAATAAAAAGAGGGAAGATTCCATATGGTTTCCATTTCACAAATTTTGCCCTTAGGGCATCTCCAATTTTTACCCCCATTTTAACCCCCAAAATGGGAAC
>AWOL01S0031994.1:112048-132002 GCA_000715115.1 Nicotiana otophora
TTTTTTATATTCTTCTCTCTCTTCTATATTATATTATTATCTTTCATTTCAATTTTTATTTTTTAAATTCCATTGAACAAATTTCATCTTTTATTTTTATTAATTTGTAATTTCCATTAAAACAATTCCATAAAAATTTAAATAATATAATTTGTAAGCAATTATTATAGATTAACTAATAATTCAAATAAAAGTGAAATCATTGTGATACAATTTGAGATGATTATATATATTTTGTATAATTATAACTTATAATAAAATTAACTTACAATTTTACATAAAAATAATAAATGCATGAAAATTGATTTATCAAAATTATACGCCAAAGTTAAGATGTAAAATTAAATATTATAAAGATATTACATAAACAAAATTAGGTATATATAAAGAGATGTAACGATCCGACTTGTCGTTTTAAGAATTTACTCCTCGTTCAGTGACTTAAGGTCTCGAGCAGCTTCGTAATATGTATTATGACCAGCGGGTGTGGTCGAGTTTGATTTTCGGAAGATTCAAAATTTAATTAAAGGAACAATTCTTATTTAGAAGCTTAAATGGAAAGAGTTGACCAGAGAATTGACTTTTGAGCAAACGACCTCGAAATAGAATTTTAATGATGTCAATAGTTTCGTATGATGATTTCGGACTTAGGCGTATGTTCGGATTCGGATTTGGAAGTCCGTAGGACAATTCGACGCATTTTGGTAAAAGTTAGAAAATAGAAGATTTTGGAAAGTCCGACCGAAGGGTGAAAATTTGATAACGAGATCGGATTTCAATTTCGGAAATGAGGATAGCTCCATGTCATCAATTATGACTTGAGTGCAAAATTTGAAGTCATTCCGGATTGATTTGATACATTTCGGCGCAAAATATAGAAGTTGGAGGATTTGAAAACTTATAATCCGATTTGATGTGCGATTCGTAATTTCGGCGTTGTTTGATGTGGTTTGAAGTCTCGACTAAGTTTGTATTGTACTTTTGGATATGTTGTTATAATTGGTTGAGGTCCAGGGGGCATCGGGTGAATTTCGGAAGGGTAACAGAGCAATTCGGACTTGGAAGAAGCTGCTGGAAAATGGCAGCAGCTGTTGGATTCGCACCTGCGGAATTTTGGGCGCAGGTGCGACCACGCAGCAGCGAGGGAGATATCGCAGAAGCGAAGATGGAAGGGCATGGCAGTGGTCGTAGGTGCAAAGAAAATCCCGCACCTGCGGAACCGCAGAAGCGGGAAAGGAAGGCGCAAAAACGGCTATTTACGCAAATGCGCATGCTGCATCGCACCTGCGAATGGGCAGGAGCGGAAAGGATTCCGTTGGTGCGATGTATTTGTTGGAAGTGGACGTCGCAGAAGCGAGAATTGGCTAGCAAAAGCGAGGTCGCAGGTGCGATAAAATAGTCCGCAAGTGCGCAAACTGGGCAGAATGTTAAGGACCAAAAAATGGTCATTTCGCCATTTCGTTTTGGGATTTTTGGAGCTCGGCTTTGGGCGATTATGGAGGTATTTTGTACAAGCTTGGTTGGGGTAAGTGTTCTATATCCTAAAGTGATTATATTTCATGAATCTACGATTATATTTATCGTTTAATTCGGATTTAAATGGAAGAAATCAAGATTTTTACAAAATCTTCCAAAAACGGAAATCTAAGATTTGGAGGTCGAGTTATTATTGGAATTAGATAAAATTGGTATGGTTGAACTCATATCAGAATGGGTGTTCGGATTTCGTGAATATTATGTCGAGTTCCGAGAAGCGAGTCCCGCATTGACTTTTTGGAATAAATTTTTAAGTCAACGTATTGTTAT
The DNA here is from genome assembly GCA_000715115.1 of Nicotiana otophora. Taxonomy (NCBI): domain Eukaryota; kingdom Viridiplantae; phylum Streptophyta; class Magnoliopsida; order Solanales; family Solanaceae; genus Nicotiana; species Nicotiana otophora. Next base: position 113,855 of record AWOL01S0031994.1, read on the forward strand.
CCGGAATTATTTCCGATGAATTTTAACGAAATTATACAATTATTTTGGATAGATTTGAGCTATCCGGAGGTCAATTCAAGCAAGAAGGCGATTTTGAGAATATCGGCATAACTTCAAAAGGTAAGTATCTTGCCTAACCTTGAGTGAAAAAAATTACCCCTTAGGCATTGAGTCTTATATGTAAATTGTGTAATTGAAAACCATGTAAGCGAGGTGATGAGTACGTACTTGGTTTATATGTGCAAATTACAATGGTTAAAATTTTTAGGCACCCTTATATATTAAGTCGAAAATTATTGGCACTTATTAAATCCTCTATTTGTCATGCCTAGATCCTTGTTTGTTGAAATTATTTTTATATGATGATTTGGTGTGATTGTCACCTTGAATTTATGTGAAATATATTTTGTTAAGATTTTGTGCACATTATGGTCGAGCCATGGGCTCCTTATTGTGGAAAAATGATGTATTATTGATTTCTGTGGTAAGTTGAAATATTTGAGAACTTGATGAGCTATTTGTGATATGTGAGCACTAGATGTGTAGTTGTTGAAATCATATTTACTTTGGGACTACGGAACGATATTTCGGGAGTTTTTCCTGCCCTGCATATTTACTTTGGGACTACGGAACGGTATTCCGGGAGATCCCCTTGCCCTGCATATTTACTTTGCGACTACGGAACGGTATTCCGGGAGATCCCCCTGCCCTGCATATTTACTTTGGGACTACGAAACGGTATTCCGGGAGATCCTCTTGCCCTGCATATTTACTTTGGGACTACGGAACGGTATTCCGGGAGATCCCCCTATCTTGCATATTTACTTCTGGGACTACGAGGCGGTACTTCGAGAGTGCCCTTTTGTTGATATTTTTCTATGGATGCACTTGCCTTTGGTTATTTTATTTTTTCGTGATATGTAAATTCTTGTATTCTTCCGTGATGTATTATTTGTTTTGTACTCCTTGATGTATCGTGTTGGTTTTGGCTCTTTGTACAAGACTCTGCAGATTTGTGTTTATGGTTTTTACTGATTTTAGAGAATTGAATTGTTTCGAATAAAATAAATTGCTATTCTATTTTTAATTTAATAAATTTTACATCCAAATTAGTAGTCATCAGATGCTTCATTTTAATTGAAATGTCATTTTCTCTACCCAAATGATTCCTAAAATAAATTCATCTCTTTGTTGATTTCTTACTTGATTTAAAGATTTTAACCTTATTTTAGTGAAAATAAATTGATCATGCGGATCTTATATATATTGATATTTTGACACGTGAGTTGTCCGTGTGATGGTGATAGAAATATGGGCACGAGGTGCCGTGGAAAAATATGAAAGTGGGCTGAGACCCGTAATTTTTATGATTGTGAAATGAGGTGTCGCATGGTGACTTTTACTTGAAAATATATTTATTAGAAAGTATTATATCATGAAGATTTTTATTTGAAAAACATATAGGCGAAAGAGTTTATATTTGGAGGACTTGATTAATTGGTTGTACTTGTGTTCCTTATTCGTCTGAGCAATAATTATGATGTTCTTGTTGCATTGTTGTTATACCACTGGTTGATTTTGTTGTTATCATTGCTAGCTATTTTTCAGTATTATTTTGTATACTATATTGCACAGGGTATTAGACTAGTGAATGTCTTGACTGTACTTCGTCTCTACTCCACTAAGGTTAGTCTTGATACTTACTAAGTATTGACCGTGGTGTACTCATACTACACTTCTGCACATTATTTTGCAGAGCTAAGTATTGGAGGTATCGGACCCGGACAGAGTTAGAGTGATCGCAAGGATTCAAGGTAGAGCTGTTTGGTCGTCGCAGTCCCTTGGAGTCTGTTCATTTCACTGTACTGTTAATTTTTAATCAAACAGTATTGTATATTTGGTGCTCTTGATCATTTCATGTATTTAGCTAGAGTTCGTGACTCAGTACTACCAGTCTTGGGGAGGGGGGGTTGTATGTTCTTATTCGCTCCGCTGATAGTTTTGGTTGCTTATTTCAAAAATAAATGTTATTGAAATCGGCTTACCTAGTATTAGAGACTAGGTGCCATCACGACGTCTGTGGCGAAATTTTTGGTCGTGACATGAGATAAATTAAAAGAGTTAAATAATAAAATAATAATAAAATATGCATGAATAGTAATGGGGGAGATGAATAGTGTACCCCATATTTGGAGGAAAACTATTCATTCCCCATTTTGGGGGCGAAAATGGGGGAGGGTTGGAGCTTCATTATGGCAAAAATTGCCCCTATTATGGGGAAATGGGGAGGGTCGGAGATGGCCTAAGGGCATCTCCAACCTTTACCCCCATTTTGGTCCCCAAAGACAACTTACTCCAACAATTCCCCCATTTTCCCCTCAAAAGAGAATATTCTTTTTTATATACTTTTCTCTCTTCTATATTATATTATTATCTTTCATTTCAATTTTATTTTTTAATTTCCATTAAACGAATTCCATCTTTTATTTTCATTAATTTGTAATTTCCATTAAAATAATTCTATAAAATTTTAAATAATATAATTTGTAAGTAATTATTATAGATTAACTAATAATTCAAATAAAAGTGAAATCATTGCGATACAAGATTAATTAAATACATATTACATAACGATAAAATTCATTCGAAATACTACATAAATATTCAACTTCAACATCTAGTATTCTCCCATGATGATCTATTAATGCATTACAGAGTGCAAAATGAGAATCTTTGTCCTTAATTCTTCTATGTCGAACTAAACATTCTTTAAATCGTTGATTTTCATCTACTGCCATTTCTACTATTGGAGATGGACCTTCCAAATCATCTTGAATTGGTGCATTTAAGATCACGCTCATTCTCGATTATCATGCGGTGCAGTATAATACATGTAGTCATTATATCATGTAGCAACATCAAATATTTTATATTTGCAACTTTCATTTTTTGTGATGGTTATATCTTTTTCATACAATTATAACTCATAATAAAATTAACTACTAATTTTACATAAAAAAAAATAGATGCACGATAATTAATTTTTCAAAATTATACGTCAAAGTTAAGATGAAAAATTAATTAGGTAAATATATTATATTAACATAATTAAGTATATATAAAAAGATAAATTAAAAGATTAAATAATAAAAATAATAATATTTTAATAAGGAATAGTAAATGAGGAGATGAATAGTGTGTCCCCAAATTTGGGGAGACACTATTCACTCCCTATTTTGGGGATACAAATGGGGGAGGGTTGGAGTGAAATTTCCCCATTTTTATCCCCAAAAATGGGAAAATCCCCGTTTTGGGGACAAGGTTGGAGTTGCTCTTACCATTGGATTTCACGTGATCATAGTGCACACACCTACACTTTGATTGACTTTATTATTTATTTTATCACTAACTCCATTAGGTATAATATACACATATCACTCTTTTGTCCTTTAGCCATCTCAGCTACAGATGCACACACTTACACCGCAAATTAATTCTTCAATGACAGCTAGCAAAGGTGGCCTTCCAAGAAACTTTCATAATTCTTATCCTAATTCCAAATACAACTGCACACACACATGCCTATATATCTACACAGAGAAAAACAACGGTGGGACCACCAAGATTTAGCTCCTTCATTTCCTAAATCTCTCTCTCTCTCTCTCTCTCTCTCTCTCTCTCTCTCTCTCTCTCTCCTTCAGACGGCGATAGCAGAAGCTCTTCATTGGAGAAGCCCGCCGCATGGACTTCGCTGGAGATGTTGATGATGATGAGAACTTTCAGATCTGGCTGGGCGAGCTAACGCCTGCGATGCCACTTTCGAACTCCATTAAAACCAGCAGCCACCAAGCTCTTAAACCTTCCTCCTCCAAAAACCAACCCAAAACCACCCGTAAAGTACCAATATTTTCAGCCGGAGTTTAAAGCAGAGTTCGAGAGGTCCTTTCGAGTTCATGACGAGGTTTTCGGCGCAGTCTGAAGATGTCATTTGCGTTCAATCTTATCGGCATATCTTCTCGTCTTCTTTGTAAGCCAACTGGTTCCATTTATTTCAAATACTTTCTTTAGCAAGCTCTGCTAGATCTGTTAAAGGCTCAATTTGCTTAAGAAAGTAGATACTTGTTCTTATGAATGTTTGAATATTTTTTTTTTGATAAAGTATGTTTGAATGTGTTATTCAAGATAATTTGGTGGATCAGGATAATTGATTTGAGAAGAAATTTTTTATTTTTGTTGGAAGATCGAGATTCCAAGAAAGCCTTTATTAGGATAACTTCCTATCTGAAATAGCCGGAAACTTTTTTTTTTTGGCGGATAATGGGATGATATTATATATAGTAGAAATCTACCTAGTCCATTATGATCCTGCTAGTTCTTAGGTGGAATGCTAGCTACTCATAGTATATTATTGTAGCTAATTCTTTTATCTGTCTGCTTGTTCACTCCAAATATTAAATAACCCAGGAAATCTTTATTTCATCAGATGTTGTGAGAGAAGTAGTCAATATGGAGAAAATCCTTAAAAGATTCAGCAGAAGAGACTCTGAAGGTTGCATGTGAAATTATCTTAGGATAAGAAATCTTACATAATTATAATAATCAAATCTTACACCCTTCCACAATAATTTTCATAAATCATGGCCTTCACAATAATCTCAAACTAGTTTTAGGGAAAATAATTCATGAACATCGTAGCTTGCTTTAAGCGCGATTAATAACAAATCATCGTGATTATATATACATTTGCGTGACATGATTACGATTTCCAAAATAAATCAAAGTACGCGTTCGCGCGATTTTGAGCAAACAATCTTGATAATAATAAAGTGTTATTAATTGTGTACACGTACGCGTGGCATGGTTTTTGACACACCAAACAAAATGAGTACACATACGCGTGACTTATTTCAAGATAATTTTTATAAATCCAATCAAGCAATAAAAGCGGACATAGTTAAAACATGAGAACCAATAAAAACACATGTTATCCAAAATTAATTCAAGCCAAGTTGTAGTCAATAAAGCGACCATGCTAGAACCAGGAACTGAGGAAATGCCTTAAACCTTCTCCCCGATCAACAGAATTTCTTACCCAGACTTTATTTCCGCAGACCAATAATAATGGAGTCAAACCTTCCTTTGACTAGGGATTCAAATAAAAGGTGACTTGGAACACCCAAAAATCAATTCCATGTGGCGACTCTATAAATAAAATAATCCCTACTCAAAATTGTCACTTTGATTGGAAAAACTCTTTAACCCACAATTCATAACACGTATATCTTTTTGAGGGTAGAAAAGAGGTGTGACAGCTATGGCGACTCTGCTGGGGAACAACCAGTATTCAAGCTTGTACATGTTGACTTTTATTTGGCTTTATTAATTTTGGATATATTGTGATTTATTTGTGCCTAATGTGCTACATGTCCGTTTTTTACCGCTTTAATATTATTGCACTATACATATAAATTGTCTTCTCACGCACCCCTCTGAGTCTTCTTGAAATTAAATTGGGAATTTTCTTGACATATCCCGCTTTCTTTGATATAGCCGAGGTGCTTGTCACCCGGTGAAGGGTTTTAGTCACACATATTTTAGGCGGGGAGCACTACTAGCTAAGCCGTAAAGCAATGCTACCGGTACGCTGTCCCTCCTCGGCTCGAGTTGTCCGCTTGAGTAAGCCAGTCTAGATACCATCTCCACCAGGATTTAAACCTAGAAGAACAAACCTCATGCTGGATATCCCTAGTAGGTTCGCTTTGTTTGCATCACGTGCATTTGACTCAGCAGGGGTCGGCACAGGGGCCGAATTTTGTTTTAGGACAAGTACCTTGTTGAGACTATTATGTCATATTATGTGCTACTTGTTGCATTATTTGGGAGGCTTGCATGTTGCCAACTTAGCATAAATCAGTTGAATGAACAGAAAATTAAAAAAAATAAATAATGTGGTCTAGTGTGTATGATTTTTAACTATTAATTTTTATTTTTATTTTAAAAAGAGAAAAATAGTTGGTTTGACCGAACTACGCGTGTCTGATTCTCACCGGATGTGAGATACGTAGGCAAACCTCATCGGTTCTGGCCCCCAATTTTCAAAATTCTAAAAAGATATTGTAACGATCCGGCCGGTCATTTTGACTATTGCAATCTCGTTCCCCCATTTACTGCTCAAATTGTGAATTACAATTGTTATTTGGCTTGTCGGGGTAATTGGTTTGGGTTCGGTGAGGTTTTGAAATGATTTGGAGTGCTTAGTTCCAAGGTTTAGAATTTAAGTTGAAAATGTTGATCGGATGTTAACTTATGTGTAATGACCTCGGAGAAATTTTGCTAAGGAAATTAAGGTTTGGTGGGTGCCGAGGTAGATCAATTAGTTGCTCGGACTTTTTGGGTTGAACAATGCACAGATGTGTAAAGAAAAATTTTGTCGGAAAATGGTCATTTCTGCGACCACTATGCGGTCGCAGAATCACTCTGCGGACCACATAATGGTCGCAAAGTGGATCAGGAGAGGGGCAAGATTGAGGAAAATCTGCGGTGCACTATGCGACCACAGACCTGTTTTGCGGTGCATTATGTGACCGCAGAAGAAGTAGGCGGGCCGCATAATGACCGCATACCGGGTCAGTAACGCCCAGCTTTGGAGGCCAAATTATGCGACCGGTATGCGGACCGCATACCTGTTATGCGATCGTATAACTGCGTCGGAGCTTCCATTCTTTCTAATTTTTGACCCGACCTAACTTCGATTTATAGCCCTTGAAGCTCATTTTGTAGCTAAAAATTTGATATTTTAGAGAGAGGTGAGAGCGTTTTAGAGAGATAAAGTGAAGACTTAGTGATTTATCCATTAATTCTTGTTCAAGGTTTGAAGATTTCACAAGGATCTTGCTAGGGCTTCAAAGAGGTAAGAATTTCTTTCCCTAATTCTTCAATTTCGGATTTTGGAGTAAAGATGGGTGATTAATAGTATGATTTTTGGGTGTAGAGTATCATATGTACATACTAATAAGGTTGTGGAAAGATTGTTAAGTTCAAATGGGTAAGGATTGGGTTGAAAATGGTAGAAATCTTCATAGACTTTAATTGAAGATTTGAGGGTCGAGTTGGTGTCGGATTTTGGTAAAATTTATATGGTTGGACTCGTGGTTGGATGGACGTTCATATTCTATAACTTTTGTCAGGTTCCGAGATGTGGGCCCTACAGACGATTTTTGAGTTAATTTCAGATTTTATTGGAAACATTAGTATCTCCTTATGGAATTAATTACAATAATTTGTATTGACTGATTCGAATTAATTGTGGCTAGATACGAGGCTTTTGGAGACCAATTCTCGTGACAAGGGCATAGTGGAATAAATAATTACACGGGTTGAGGTAAGTAATAATCATAAATCTGGTCCTGAGGGTATGAAACCCCGGAATTTGGTATCATGTAATTATTTTGGAGGTGGCGCACATGCTAAGTGGCGGGCGTATACCGAGGGGATTGTGACTTGGTCCGTCATGGGAAACTGTAAAGTTGAATAATTTATTGTTAGCTATATGATCTCTATGTGTTGAAGAAACTTGACCATAAATCATGTTAGAAATCATGCTTAGGCTATGTTATAGTACTGTTGAGACCCGTAGAGGTCGCGTACTTGTTGAATTATTTGCTAATTACTGTCTTGTACTCGGTCATGATTCTCATTTAATTCACATAGGTTTGATCGGTTACGGCCCCAATTTTTACGCGGGTCTGATTCTTACCGGGTGTGATATACGTAGGCAAACCTCATCGGTTCCAGCCCCAATTTTCAAAAGTCCAAAAAAATATTTTTCTTTAATTCCTTCTTTAGAAGTCTTTCCTTAGAAAATCCCAAATACTTTTTTTTTTAAAAACCAAAAATATTTTCTTTCTTTTTAGAAGTCTTTCATTTGAAAAAAAAAATCAAATTCCAAAAATATGTTTTTCCTTCTTTAGAAGTCTTTCTCCCAAAAAATTCAAAAAATAAAATCAATCAAAATCCAAAAATATATTTTCTTTCTCCTTTAAGAAGTCTTCTTTTCAAACATTCCCAAAGAAAAAAAAAGAAGAGCTAGCTTATGTACTTTGTTCCCGGTATTCCCGAACTATGCAAGATCTAATTTATGCGGCGTCATGATACGTAGGCGATCCCCATCGGATTAGATCATTGCCATCGAATAAACTGAGTGAAACAAAAAGAGAAAGAAAAAGAAAAGAGTGACAAAAATAACAAAGAAAACAAAGAGCGAAAAAAAAAAGAAAAAAAAAGAAAGCAAGAGTGAAAAATACAAAAAGAGAACTCTGTGTCCAGTTTGACAAAGAAAACCGCGAAAAGTTTCCGTGAATATGTTGTCAAATGGCGCGAGCAAGCCGCCAGGGCAAAGCCTCAAATGGACGAAGCAGAAATGGTTACTGTCTTCCTACAGGCCCAAGAGGCGGACTACATCCAGAACATAATGTCCGCTATCGGTAATCCGTTCGCCGAAGCTATCAAAATTTGGGAGATGATCGAAAATGGTTTAAAAACGGGCTGAATCTTGAGTCATGCTGCCTTTAAGGCCACATCACAGGCCGTTATGAATGGTTCGGGGGTTTTGATGAACAAAAACGGGAGAGAAGAGGGAGCCATGATGGCTTCAAGCTCGAGGGGGGCCAGAGGTCATTCAACCAATCATATATGATTCCTAAGATCCCACAACAGTATTATCCCCATCAAGATGTTGCTTATGTCATGACACCGTCTCCCAATGCGGTGATGAACGTGCAACCTTACACGCGGCCATAACATTATACACAAAACCGAGCTCCATCTTCCAAAATGCTCGTCCCTATCAAGCTCTATATAATTCCCAACCACATGTTCCCAATACAATCCTCGCCCAAAAGAGCCCCTCAGATGGAATTAGTTTACCCCTATTGGTGCATCATATTCACGTTTGTTTCAAAAGCTAATCGGGCTAGGTCTGCTGCAGTCAGTGGCCCTGAATCGGCCAAATCCCGAGTCCCCCTCGCACCAAGCTGATGCTAGATGTGAATACCACTCTGGAGCAGTGGCACATGATATGGAGGACTGTTGGACTCTTAAGAAAGCAGTGGAAAACCTTATCGAGGTCAAGACAATAGTTGCTTTGGGATGAAGATTCCCCTAATATGATGAAGAATCATTTGCTTATTCACACCAATGGGCCAGTAATCAGAGTGATCTGTGAAGACGAGGAATTTGATCCGGCACTGAAGGCCATTGCAGTCATTGTCGAGACAGAAGAGAAACCTAAAAACGGGCGCCAAACTTGAAAAGTTCTCTATCATATGGGAGTCTCGGTAACTGGTCTTGCTATTTTTTCTACATCCGAATTATTTCAGGGTCTAATCCGGATGTTTTACTTCACTGTTTTTCTTTTTGATGTAAACCCTTCTATCTTTAAAATATTTTAAAAAATAATCACATGAAATTAATACTTCATTGTCGAGGAATGTTTCTTTTCTTAATCTTGTCACTTTTCTTATTCTCTTTTCAGTTCTGTTAATGCCGATTTTAATGACATGACATGCTTGCGGACTTCCTGCCCAGATCCTAAAATGCTGTCAGACCTCGAAATAATGAATCAAGAAGCAGAATGTGTTAAAGATAAAGCTTGTGAGAAAATAAACAAAAATTGGAACAGTAGGCCTAAGCCAAGTTTGAATAAAATCTGAAGAAGTTGAAATTCCCCCTCTTCAGATCATTGTTGAAGCCGAGATTGATGATAAAGATTGGTTTAAGAACCGATTTGGAATAATTGACACTGATTGATGAAAAACGATTGGTCGTAGTTGTACCAACAAAGAATGACCCTTGTCTACAACAACAAAGTGCGGACCAGGAAATTTGAAATAGGACAACTCATTTTGAGATGTATCCTCCCACCTCATGAAGAAGCTAAAAGACAATCGTCTCAAAATTAGAAAGGTTCATACATTGTAACGAGAGTACTGCAAAAGCGAGCATTGTACCTGGGAAGCATCGAAGAAAATGTCCCTAAAACAACCGTGAATGTGAATTCAGTCAAAAGGTACTATGTTTGACCCTCTATGTAGCATTAATATTCTCTGATTGAGATGACGAAGGCTTTCATTCTCACTATCCAAACACTATCAATCATTTGCTAACCCTTTTGAGCCGGTTACTTTTCTTTGATTACCCTCTTTGGAACCTGAAGATGTTATAAAAAAAAGGAAACAAAAAAAAAGGGAAAAATAAAGAGAAAACAAAACAATACAAAAAAATTGAAAATCAAAAACAAAGTTCGCGTACTTGAACTACGTTTGACTTGATTCCGAAAGGATACGTAGGCAACCTCTCTCGGGGGTTCAGTCACACCAAAATAAAAATCAATATTTTCAAAAAAGAAAAGAGAGAAATTGAAACTGGTCAGATGTTACAAATGGTCGAAGATGGTTTCGCCTTAAAGGTTCCAAAGTTGCAATTCAATCCAAATATTTTTTACCCAAATCCTTTTCAAGTCCTTCCGATCAATCAACGAGAATGTTCAAGAATTGGAGGATACAATTACTTGGATCTGATACAACCAAAAGAGAGAAATAAAATAAGAGAGTCTTATTGGTGAAAACCCTCACGGCCATCGTAGGGCGATGCAGAGAAGATAAAAATGAGAGAGTCTTGTTAGTGAAAACCCGCAAAGGGCACTATAAGACGATGGTGAGAAGAGAAATGAGAGAGATTAGCTGGTGAAAACCCATAAAGGGCACTACTGATCGAAAAGAGGATCTTCACAGCCATTGGTATTGACAGTCCTAGGCAAGGTTTCTCGGTTTCGAGGCAAAAGTTATGATGAATTTCTAAGATTCAGACGGTTTATACAGATCATGCATCCAGTCCAAAAGGCATGTCATGTTCATTGAAGTCTACATTTACTCCAGATAAGTCCTTCTTTCCTTTCACCGAAAGGGATACCTCTTTTCTAAATTCATTCTCCATTCTACTGTTTGTTTTTCCTTGAATCACTTTTGGTCTAATTTTGTTTTGAAACTAAGGAAAAGAAGACATAGCAAGACTGATTTATAGGACTCCGATTTGATATAAGCTATTATGCAAAAAAGGCACCCATACTCGGCAGCGGCCTCAAGTCGACCCCGACTGGCCATGGCGACCGATGCTTAGTAATCAAAAACTCTTGTAAGGAGGAAATCAAATTAAAAGTGCCTACAAGGCAAAATGAAGTTGAATAGGTTAAGTCCCAAGTGGCTAAGTGTTTTGGCAAAGTTTGAAAAGCCAAAAGTTCCCCAATGCTCTAAAATTGAAAGTTTTGGAGGAAAAAGTCGAAAGTGAAATGCCACAAAGGCAAAAATAAAGTTGAAAAGGTTATGTCCCACGCGACCAACCGTCATGTAAAATTTGAAAATTCAAAGGCTCTCTGGGGCTAGAAATGCAAGTGATATTCACGAAACATCTAGTGGCAGGTTGAAATCATCATCAAAAGAAGATGGGCACAAAGCCAAGTTGCCAAAGGCATCAAGGCCACAAACTGACCACCACTTTTAAAACTCACAATTTTTCTTTGTTTTGAAGTAGTAACAAAGCAGTGCAGAATGACGATTCTTAAAGGACGGATGTCACCAAAGGTAAGTTTCGCAAAATCTCCATTTTCTTTTATTTTCAGCATGCATCACTCATAGCAGGTTTTTATACATAGCTTAACCCAGGTCGAATCTTTTCGCCTAGGGGGATCCAACTCATAGTTCCGGGTAGAAGTACTCTTCGCCCAGGCTATTTTTCGTAGCTTAACCCAGGTTGAACCTTTTCGCCTAGGGGGATCCAGCTCATAGTCTCCGGGTAGAAGTACTATTCACTCAGGTTATTTTGCGTAGCTTAATCCAGGTGGAACCTTTTTGCCTAGGGAGATCTGGCTCATAGTTTTCGGGTAGAAGTACTCTTCGCTCAGGTTATTTTACGTAGTTTAACCCAGGTAGAACCTTTTCGCCTAGGGGGATCCAGCTTATAGTTTTTCGGTAGAAGTACTCTTCACTCAGGTTGTTTTACGTAGCGTAACCTAGGTAGAACTTTTTCGCCTAGGGGGATCCAACTCATAGTTCCGGGTAGAAGTACTCTTTGCCCAGGTTGTTTTACGTAGCTTAACCCAGGTAGAACCTTTTTGCCTAGGGGGATCTAGCTCATAGTTCCGGGTAGAAGTACTCTTCACCAGGTTGTTTTACGTAGCTTAACCCAAGTAGAACCTTTTCACCTAGGGGAATCCAGCTCATAGTTCCGGGTAGAAGTACTCTTCGCCTAGGCTTGTTTTTCGTAGCTTAACCCAGGTAGAACATTTTCGCTTAGGGGGATCCAGCTCATAATTCCGGGTAGAAGTACTCTTCGCCCAGACTGTTTTTTGTAGCTTAACCCAGGTAGAACCTTTTTGCCTAGTGGGATCCAGGTCATAGTTTCGGATAGAAGTACTCTTCGCCCAGACTTGTTTTTCGTAGCTTAACTCAGGTAGAACTATTTCGCTAGGGGGATCCAGCTTATATTTCTGGGTAGAAGTACTCTTCGCCCAGGCTTGCTTTTCGTGGCTTAACCCAGGTAGAACATTTTTACCTAGGGGGATCCAGCTCATATTTCCGGATAGAAGTACTCTTTGCCCAGGTTTGCTTTTTGTAGCTTAATCCAGGTAGAATTACTCTTTGNTGAACCTTTTCGCCTAGGGGGATCCAGCTCATAGTCTCCGGGTAGAAGTACTATTCACTCAGGTTATTTTGCGTAGCTTAATCCAGGTGGAACCTTTTTGCCTAGGGAGATCTGGCTCATAGTTTTCGGGTAGAAGTACTCTTCGCTCAGGTTATTTTACGTAGTTTAACCCAGGTAGAACCTTTTCGCCTAGGGGGATCCAGCTTATAGTTTTTCGGTAGAAGTACTCTTCACTCAGGTTGTTTTACGTAGCGTAACCTAGGTAGAACTTTTTCGCCTAGGGGGATCCAACTCATAGTTCCGGGTAGAAGTACTCTTTGCCCAGGTTGTTTTACGTAGCTTAACCCAGGTAGAACCTTTTTGCCTAGGGGGATCTAGCTCATAGTTCCGGGTAGAAGTACTCTTCACCAGGTTGTTTTACGTAGCTTAACCCAAGTAGAACCTTTTCACCTAGGGGAATCCAGCTCATAGTTCCGGGTAGAAGTACTCTTCGCCTAGGCTTGTTTTTCGTAGCTTAACCCAGGTAGAACATTTTCGCTTAGGGGGATCCAGCTCATAATTCCGGGTAGAAGTACTCTTCGCCCAGACTGTTTTTTGTAGCTTAACCCAGGTAGAACCTTTTTGCCTAGGGGGATCTAGCTCATAGTTCCGGGTAGAAGTACTCTTCGCCTAGGCTTGTTTTTCGTAGCTTAACCCAGGTAGAACATTTTCGCTTAGGGGGATCCAGCTCATAATTCCGGGTAGAAGTACTCTTCGCCCAGACTGTTTTTTGTAGCTTAACCCAGGTAGAACCTTTTTGCCTAGTGGGATCCAGGTCATAGTTTCGGATAGAAGTACTCTTCGCCCAGACTTGTTTTTCGTAGCTTAACTCAGGTAGAACTATTTCGCTAGGGGGATCCAGCTTATATTTCTGGGTAGAAGTACTCTTCGCCCAGGCTTGCTTTTCGTGGCTTAACCCAGGTAGAACATTTTTACCTAGGGGGATCCAGCTCATATTTCCGGATAGAAGTACTCTTTGCCCAGGTTTGCTTTTTGTAGCTTAATCCAGGTAGAATTACTCTTTGTCCAGGCTTGCTTTTCATTAGTTTAACTCAGGTAGAACCTTTTCGCCAAGGGTATTCATCATTTTGTTTCCAGTAATACAAGGCGCCAACCCCTGGTTACATTTTCTTTTCAGTAACACAGGGCACCAACCCCCGGTTACATTTCCTTTTCATTAATACAGGGCGCCAACCCCTGGTTACATTTCCTTTCGAGTAATACAGGGCGTCAATCCCTAGTTACATTTTCTTTCCAGTAATATAGGGCGCCAACCCCTGGTTATATTTTCTTTTCAGTAATACAGGGCACCAATCCCTGGTTACATTTCCTTTCCAGTAATACAGGGCGCTAACCCCTGGTTGCATTTCCTTTCCAGTAATACAGGGAGCCAACCCCTGGTTACATTTCCTTTCCAGTAATACAGGGCGCCAACCCCTGGTTACATTTCTTTTTCAGTAATACAGGGCGCCAACCCCTGGTTACATTTCTTTTTCAGTAATACAGGGCGCCAACCTCGGTTACATTTCCTTTTCGGTAATACAGGGCGCCAACCCCTGGTTACATTTTCCTTTTCAGTAATATAGGGCGCCAACCCCTGGTTATATTTCTTTTTCAGTAATACATGGCACCAACCCATGGTTTCAATTCCCTTTTCAGTAATACAGGGCGTCATCCCCTGATTATATTTCTTTTTCAGTAATATAAGGCGCCAACCCCTGGTTACATTTCTTTTTCAGTAATACAAGGCGCCATCCCCTTATTACATTTCCTTACCAGTATAGGGTACGCCAATCCCCGATCTCCTTACCAGTATAGGGTACACCAATCCCTAGCTGTATTTTCCAACATAGGGTACGCCACTCCCTAGTTGATTTAATTTTAAATACAGGATACACCACTCCCTGATATCATTGCCAATATAGGGTATCCCATTCTCTGGCCACATTTTTCTAACATAAGGTACACCAATCCTTAGTTGTGACATTCTTTTGGGACAATTAAAAAATAAAATCATGACATTTTCATGGTACACCATTCCCGTTTTTTATTGCTTTCAATAAAGAAGTAGTTTAGAATTTTGTTACAATAACTAACGAAATTTTTCTAGTGAAAACTGGGGCAGAAAATTTCGTTCATTTGTTTGTTTTGGTGTCTGAGCAGGTTTTTACCTCGAGGCATATGGTTCGAGATGACTAAAAGAAGATTTCTCAATATAGAATAAAGAAAAGAAAAGGAAAAGAAGTGAATCCAAATGCAGAAGCAAATGGAAAGGATATGGATTGCTCAAGACATGACTGAAGTTACGAACTTTACATTTTCCGTTTTGATTAGAAGAAGCCGTAGAAGAATGAACTAGCACCCAAGGTTCAGATCAAAAGTCTGCATGAAGAACCATTCAAGACTCAAGATCAAGATTCAGAAGACTTATAGATAGGAATCTTGTAACTTATAGCTGATAGGCTTATTTAGTTCCTTTAGATTTTGATGTAATAACAGGACCAGAGATCGGAGCCTCGACGGAACCTCGCTCGACTCTCGAACTCATCACTCCATCATTCTTCTTGAACTACACGCGACCTGATTCCCTTATAACCCGAGATATGTAGGTTGTCCAAAATCAGGACTCGGTTGCACTTTTTTCTTTTATTTTCTTCCTCTTTTGAATAACGATACGGTCAAAAATTAGTCACACGGCTCACTTTGTCTTTGCCTGAAAACTCTTCATGTTTTCAAACAAAGAGGGGCAGCTGTGAGCACCTAAGTTTTTACTATATTTGAGTTTTTCATCACTTTTTAGTATGTAAATACTTGCTAAGTTTAATCTTAATATTTTAGCCTTTATTTTACTTTATATTAGGTTTAATTGATAAAATTGAAACCACAAAAATATTTTATATTCTTAGAGTAGTAGTTTTTAATTTTGCAAACGAAATTTGTTTTTTAAAAAAATATGTATATTCTTATACTAGAAGTAGTTAGTTAATATTTTATCTTACTATTTCAATTTAGTAGGAATAATAATCTTTTTCACTTAACTAACAAAAAAAATAGGAAAGATTCCATATTGTTTTCATTTCACAAATTTTGCCCTTACCATTAGATTTCACGTAATCACAGTGCACAAACCTGCACTTTGATTGACTTTATTATTTATTTTATCACTAACTCCTTTAGGCATAATGTACATATATCACTCTTTTGTCCTTTAGCCATCTCAGCTACAGATACACACACTCACACCGTAAATTAATTCTTCAATGACAGCTAGTAAAGGTGGCCTTCCAAGAAACTTCCCTAATTCTTATCCCAATTCCAAATACAACTGCACACACACTTGCTTATATATCTACACAGAGAAAAAAAAAACGGAGGGACCCCCCAAGATTTAGCTGCTTCATTCCCTAAATCTATCTCTCTCCTTAAGACGACGATAGCAGAAGCTCTTCATTGGAGAAGCCCGCCGCGTCGATTTCGCCGGAGATGTTGATGACGATGAGAACTTTCAGATCTGCCTGGGCGAGCTAACGGCGACGACGCCACTTTCGAACTCCATTAAAACTAACAGCCACCAAGCTCTTAAACCTTTCTCCTCCAAAAACCAACCCAAAACCACCCGTAAAGTACCAATATTTTCAGCCGGAGTTTGAAGCAGAGTTCGAGAGGTCCTTTCGAGTTCATGGCGAGGTTTCCGACGTAGTCTGAAGATGTCATTTGCGTTCAATCTTATCGACATATCTTCTCGTCTTCTTTGTAAGCCAATTGGTTCCATTTATTTCAAATACTTTCTTTAGCAAGCTCTGCTAGATCTGTTAAAGGCTCAATTTGCTTAAGAAAGTGGATACGTGTTCTTATGAATGCTTGAATATTTTTTTTTTTTTTGATAAAGCATGTTTGAATGTGTTATTCAAGATAATTTGGTGGATCAGGATAATTGATTTGAGAAGAAATTTTTTATTTTTGTTGGAAGATCGAGATTCCAAGAAAGCCTTTATTAGGATAACTTCCTATCTGAAATAGCCGGAAACTTTTTTTTTTTTTTTTTGCGGATAATGGGATAATATTGTATATAGTAGAAATCTACCTAGTCCATTGTGATCCTGCTAGTTCTGAGGTGGAATGCTAGCTACTCATAGTATATTATTGTAGCTAATTCTTTTGTTTGTCTGCTTGTTCACTCCAAATATTAAATAACCCAGGAAATCTTTATTTCATTAGATGTTGTGAGAGAAGTAGTCAATATGGAGAAAATCCTTAAAAGATTCAGCAGAAGAGACTCTGAAGGTTGCATGTGAAATTATCTTAGGATAAGAAATCTTACATAATTATAATAATCAAATCTTACACCCTTCCACAATAATTTTCATAAATCATGGCCTTCACAATAATCTTAAACTAGTTTTAGGGAAAATAATTCATGAATATCATAACTTGCTTTAAGCGCGATTAATAACAAATCATCGTGATTATGTATACGTTCGCGTGACGTGATTACGATTTCCAAAATAAGTTAAAGTACGCGTTCGCGCGATTTTGAGCAAACAATCTTGATAATAATAAAGTGTTATTAATTGTGTACATGTACGTGTGGTATGGTTTTTGACACACCAAACAAAATGAGTACACGTACGAGTGACTTATTTCAAGATAATTTTTATAAATCCAATCAAGCAATAAAAGCGGACATAGTTAAAACATGAGAACCAATAAAACACATGTTATCCAAAATTAATTCAAGCCAAGTTGTAGTCAATAAAGCGACCGTGCTAGAACCACGGAACTAGGGGAACGCCTTACACCTTTTCTCCGGTCAACAGAATTCCTTACCCGAACTTTGTTTTCGCAGACCAATAATAATAGAGTCAAACATTCCTTTGACTAGGGATTCAAATAAAATGTGACTTGGAACACCCAAAAATCAATTCCAAGTGGCGACTCTGTAAATAAAATAATTCCTACTCAAATTTGTCACTTTGATTGGAAAAACTCTTTAACCTACAATCCATAACACGTATATCTTTTTGAGGGTAGAAAAGAGGTGTGACAAAATGCATGTCCAAACACAACTTCAAAAACTCTTTTTTCAAGTTTCAATCAAATTTATATCCAAACGCTAACTAAATATTTTTCAAAAAATAAAAGCCAACATCTCGGTAAACACCCAAAGATATTTACAATTTCATCTTGCAGGAGAACTGTTTTTACCTCAAACTGACACAAAATAGATTAGTCTTCCATCAATTGCATAAATTATGCTTCTGACAATAGACCTAAGAACAGGACCGAATCATCAGCCCAGAATCAAAAGTGTTGTCACACTGCTGATGCAACTGTGCATATATCATACTCCAAATTTTCAGTCCATGGCCCGTATGGGGCTGTATTTTCAGACCACTAGAGAATATATATATAT
>AWOL01S0031996.1:6818-20027 GCA_000715115.1 Nicotiana otophora
CCTCCCCCCCCCAACCCAAGCTGAAAGGGGAGGCCATTCCCAGCTTGGAAATGAAAGCATTTTGAGCAGGACCAAGAAGAGGCTTGGTGAATATATCAGCAGTTTGAGAAGAAGTGGAGATGGAATGCAGAGAGATCACCCCAGAGGCTAAGCAAGTGCGCACAAAATCGAAATCTACCTCAATATGTTTAGTCCTCTCATGGAAGACGGGATTCTTGGCAATATATATAGCAGTGTGACTGTCACACTAAACAACCACAAGAGCAGGAGAAGGAACACAAAATTCATCAAGCAAGTGAAGCAACCAAACAATTTCTGCAACCAACAAACGCAAAGCTCTATACTCTGCCTTAACAGAAGAAAGAGCAATAGTGGGCTGCTTCTTGGATTTCCAAGACACAGGGCAGCCACCAAGAAAGAGAACATAACAACTAACTGACTTCCTCGAAGCAGCACAACCAGCCCAATCAGAGTTACAATACCCCGTTAGAGAGAAATCAGGAGCAACAGTAAGTAAAAGCCCCAAATCAGGAGTACCGGCAACATATCGGAGAACATGATAAGCAACTTCAAGATGAGGTACTCTAGGTGAAGACATGCACTGGCTGAGGTGTTGCACAATGAAAGAGAGATCAGGGCGAGTGTATCGCAAAAAAATTAGCTTGCCAACTAGTTTTCTATATAAGAAAGGGTCAGATAAGGGAGCATCAATATCAGCAGAAAGCTTCACATGAGGAGCTAAAGGAGAGACCACAGGATGAACAACAGTACAATCAAACTCAGAAAGCAAATCCATGGTAAACTTGTGTTGGCAAACCAGGAACCCCTGAGGGTGTTTCACTATCTCAAGTCCAAGGAAATAGTGAATCTCACCAAGATCTTTAATTTTGAATTGGGCATCTAAAAAGGCCTTAAGAGTAGTCATTTCAGAAAGATCATCACCAACCACTAAAATGTCATCAACATAAACAGCAACCACAGTCAACTTTGAGTTGGAAAGCTTAGTGAACAAAGAGTAGTCATTCAAACTGGGCTGAAAACCTTTGGACTGAAGAGCTGAGGACAACTTGGCATACCATTGCCTTGAAGCTTGACGCAAACCATAAAGGGATTTGTTAAGCTTACAAACTGGTGTAGAACAAGAGTTAGGAGCAGTAGATTGAACAGAGAGACCAGGGGGATTTTCATATAGACTTCTTCATCTAAGTCACTATGTAAATAATGCTTTATTTACATCAAGTTGAAAAACAACCCAATTCTCTTAATAGCCACAGTCAATAGACACTTAATGGTGGTCATTTTAACCACAGGAGAGAAAGTCTTATTGAAATCTACCCCCTTTTATTGAGTGTCCCCTCTAATGACTAATCGAGCCTTGTATCTTTCTATAGAACCATCAGCCCTATGTTTCACTTTGTAGACCCATGTCCCAAGTATGATTTGCCTCTAAAGCCTGCAATTCTTTAAGCATTGCCCTCTACCAAGAAGGGTTGGAAGTAGCCTGATAAAATAAATGAGGTTCTTGCAAACAACTCCCAGAAGGAAAGGAAGGGACCTTAGGAGTAGAGACAGAGGTGCAGACATAATCAGAATGGTGAGGTGGGGGATTACTGGCCCTAAGAGATTTTCTGAGAACTGGAATAGAAGAAGAAGAAGAAGAAGAAGGTTATGCAAGGGGAGTAGGAAAAATAGAAGAAATAGGGATGGAAGGGGAGAAAAGAACTGAATGAGTAGAAGAAGGAGGGGAAGCTATTATATGAGGGAAGGAAGAAACTAGATCTGAAGGGACAAAAGGAGGAAACAGTTGTGGAGAGGAAGATGAACAATAGGCAAATACATGCTCACAAAAACTTACATCCCTGGAATGAAAAATACTATGATTAAAAAGATTTAACAACTTATAGCCCTTCTTCCCAAGGCTATAACCAAGAAAGATGGTTGTAATGGTTCTAGATTTGAGCTTGTCTCTATAGGGCTTAGGCACAGCAGCAAAGCACAAGTAACCAAAGGTCCTGAGATGAGAAAAAGAAGGATTAGAACCATGCAAAAGTTCAAATGGTGATTTGTGTTTGAGTAAAGGTTAAGGAAACCTATTAATCAAGTAAGTGGCAGTCAAAACACATTCTCCCCAATACTTAAGAGGAAGTTTAGAATGAAACAACAGTGCCCTAGCAATCTCGAGTAGGTGTTTATGTTTCCTTTCCATTACACCATTCTGTTGGTGTGTGTGTGGATAGGAAGTCTGATGCAGAATACCTTGGGATGAAAAGAAAGAAATGGCTTCAGAACTAGATCCTAACTCAAATGTATTATCTGGTCTAACTATTTTAACAGCACTAGTGAACTGAGTCTGGACCATAAAGATAAAAGATTGTAAGACAGTGAATGCATTAGTTTTAGATGATAATAAATGTGTCCATATAGCTCTAGAAATATCATCTACAATAGTAATGAAATACCTAAAGCCATTATAAGTCTGAGTGTGATAAAGCCCCCAGAGATCTACATGAACTAGTTGGAAAGGAGAAGTAGAATGAATTAAACTTTCAGGGAAAGAGAGTCTTTGCTGCCTAGCCATAGGACAAGTAGAGCACAAAAAAGTTTGTTTCTTAGGTAGGTGATCATGTAAAAAAGAAATATTTTTTATTTTAGCAAAAGGCATGTGTCCTAACCTCAAATGACAAGCATGATCAACAGATAAAACAGAGTTTGGAACATGACCAGAAATATTAGCTTCACAATCAGAACTTTGCACAGAATCAGAAAGTATAGAATTGCACTTATTTGTATTACTCAGATTACTGGCAGTAATGGTATTTACAAGAGGAACTGTAGAAGTAGAATAAGCAAGGTAATCAGGATAGAGGATCCACAGGCCCTTCTGAATTTTACCAATTTTTAATGGCTTCTTCAGAGAAGGGCCCTGCAAAGCACAAGAAAAAGAAGTGAAAAGAGCATCATACTTCAGATGAGTAAGTAATTGAGATAGGAAAATCAGATTATACTGAAAAGCAGGAACAAAGAGAACATCAGGAAGTAAGACATCAAAAAACAAGGGTAAGGATCCAGTGCATATGACCTTAACCTTATATTCATTTGGTAAGGTCACCTGGTAAGGTAAAGTTAGTAGTTTTATGTTAAGTAGTAAAGATTTGTATAGGTTCATGTGGTGAGTTGCACCTGAGTCTATAATTCAAGGACTATCTTCTCTCCTAGAGAAATTGCAAACAATGAAACTAGAATGACTATAATGAGGAGCTGTAATAAAACCTGCAAAATTGGCAGACCCAAAGGCAAACTCCTGAGGTGCTGGAGTAATTTTGGATTACTGAAGCAGGGAAACAAGATGGTCATACTGCTCCTTTGTCAAGTTATGACTCCCAGTAGTAGATTGAGCAACCATGTTACTTGAATCAGTACCATCAGCATACACTATGGGCTGAGCTTCAGATGCCTGAGCACATGCAACCGTCCTCTTATACTTGTTCTGAAAAGCAGGGTTGTTGGACTTTGGCTGATATTCAGAAGGAAAACCATACAGCTTGAAGCATTTTTCTACAACATGACCAGGCTTTTTACAATACCTGCAAACTAGATTTGCATTTGGCTTCCTGGAGGAGTCACATTGTATTTGCTGAGTGTAATTATGAGGGTAAGGCTTTTGAGGATGAGGTTTTTGTGCTCGAGTAGAGAAAGCTACAGAATCAGAACTGAAGGATGGGACAGTGGCTTGGACTTCAGATTGACTCTCATCATTTATGAGCATAGAGTAAACATTTTCAACATCAGGAAAAGGCTTCATCATCAATATATTTCTTCTTATAGTGGAGTATGACTCGTTAAGACCCATCAAAAATTGATGAATTTTCTGTTCCTCATCCAAACGCTGAAAATTCTCTTTGCAACCACAAACGTAGTATGGATATGCAACAGAAAAAGAAAGCTCATCCCATAATTTCTTAATCCTGTTGAAATATGAGGCGATACAAGAAGAGCCCTGAGAGATAGAGGAGATCTCTTTATGGATTTGGTAAATCTTTATTCCACTCGCCTGTCCAAATCTCCGCTCAATTTCCTTCCAAAGCTTCTCAGCAGATTTTGTGTACATGACAGTTTCTCTAATTTTCTTGTCTAGGCCATTAAGGATCCAAGCCACAACCATGTTATTACATCTAATCCATGCCTCAAAATCAGGAGAAGTATGCCTAGGTTTTGGAATAGTACTCTTGATCATCCCCAATTTATTTTTACAGGACAAACCTAACAACATTTCCCTTCTCCTGCTCCCATATCCTGTCCCTTTAAAAGTCGTAGTAACCAAAATCGTGCCAGGAAAATCAGAGGGAAGGAGATACAAGGTAGATGAAGGTGCAACAGTAGAATTATCACTAGCACTAGAACTTTCCTCATATGTGGAGCCATATCACACAAAATAGTAGAAATTAGGATTTTAAGAAAACGGTATTACCAGACTTCTCCAAACATTCGAATAGATTAAATATTCGGTCAATCTCGTCGAACACCAGCAGAAGCAAAGACAGAAGAAAAACACGCCGCAAATTGCCACAAAACCCCGCAGGAACTGTCGGAAAATTAACACCAACACCGTCGCAACAAAATTCGAATCAATCAAAAATTGAACTAAGGATGTAGAAGATATTACCCATATCTAACGTAATCTGGGCTCTGATACCACGCTAACTGATGAATTCATCAGTTATTTGGAACAAATGAAAAACCTAATTCTGGAGAATATCTAGAGAGAGAAAATGTGAAAGCTTCTCATATCTTTCTCCATTTCATAAAGCTTGTCTCCACTTGCATAAGTTTGCATACTATGAATTCTCATATTATTCATGACTTCTTGAAAAATTCTTTCAAATTTGAGGGACCCCCAATTTGAGTCTTTGCAAATATAAAAGTTAAACTTATTGGTTATCCATTAAGTATCCATTTTGTAATTGGATAATATAGATTTTATCTATATTTGATCTATTTTTAAAAAGTTCATTATCCACCCTATGTTTAGTGGATAATATGGATAGATAATTATTTTTTATTTATTTATTTTGCAACCACTACTTCTAAGTATAAAGGAAAACTAAGGTCGCCATCATTATAATATTTTATAAGTATAGGTAGATCCAAGAATTAAGCATAATGAATTTAACTATTAAAATTCTTAGCACTGAAATCGTGCATCTTGTAAAATAGAAATGAATATATGACAAATATAAGAGGGAGAATTACCTCCTGTCGCTATTGACAGGTTACTTAATATTATTTTAGATATTATATATGATCGATCCATACTCTCAGAACCAATTTCACTAGTAAACTAGCGTTCTTTAATTTAAAAGGATTATAAAATGATCAAGTCCAAATTACTTTGTCTTTCTCAGCCTTCATTTTGTATTCAAGACACAGAGATTTTTCATAGACTAGATTGGTGGTTCGTAATCTTTTGGAGTATGCTTGGTATGGATTTGCTTTGTAATACAGAAGTTTGGAGTCAGTAACCTTGCGATAATTTTATTTGAATTGTTTTTATTCACTTGCACCACCATGCAACAAAAAAGTCTAAATTTAGTTCTATGAATCCTGCAACATCTCAATTAACATGACTGAACTGACCTATAATCCTAAAAATACGGTGATATAGTTATATAGATATCATAGATGATTTTTCTGCGGCGAAATAGCTGTATTATTTCTGCTACAGTGCTTCAGGTCTTTGTATTTTGTAGTTTTTTATGGCTTGCATTTTCTGGTGTATTTTCTTAGTTCAGGTTTTTACTGCTGTAAATCCCTAGCTCCATTGCACTAACTTTTTATGTTTTCATTGCTCCAAGTTTAGTTGCAATTTTGAAGCATCATTTTGGAGCTCTTGTTGCTACTGTGTTCCTCCTTTAGATGCATTTTGTGGCTGATTTATACATTCACATCTTTAGTTTGCTATAGATGAACTTTACTCTATAGAACCAAGTTTGAGCTCCGATTTGGAAATTTCCCTGCCACTAGTTTCTCCTTCTGTTGTGTCACGATCCAAAATTTGTCGTGATGACACTTAACCCAACCCGTTAGGTCAGCCAATTGACAATTAATACAATTCTATTAAAATAAAGGTGATCAACAAATGCTATATTTGGATTTCCATACAATATCCCAAGTACTGGTAGTACAAGTCATGAGCTACTAAGACTGGATTATTACAAAAACTTATATGAAATGGATACAACTTCTGTTCGAAATGTACATAAACAAAATTTAATTTTAAAACTACCCAGGGACAAGTGGTATCCACACCCAGAAGGCACGAACATCTTCAGAGTTAGCTTCCGTCATCCACCGCAGCTTCGCTCCAAGATCTGCACGCAAGGTGCAAAAGTATAATATGAGTATAACCGACCCCATGTACTCAGTAAGTATCTTGACTAACATCGGTGAAGTAGTGACGAGGCTTTTTAGTTAAAAGATACTCACTGATATAACCTGTGCAGTAAACTGGCAATAAGACAATACTACAACATAACAAAAAAGAGTACAAGAAATGAATATGCGAAGCAGTAAATGATTACTAGAAGAAATCACGAATCAACATCCTCAATATCTAGACCAATCCTTTCCTCGGGACGATAATCAAATAAACCACGATAGCAAAATCCATAACTTTCATAGTGTGAGAAATGTGCTCAAGATATCAAGTCAATGGCACGACAACACTCTTCGTGCATTCATCTCATCCTCACCAAATATACATATAACAGTACCAACCGGGTGAAAGAAATGCCAATAACAATAATGACAAAGTGAAAAATACACAAGTAGAAATAACGAACAAGGCAATACATATGGACAACATTAACAGACTAGGTAGAAGGCATAGAATTAATGACAACAACTAGGAAAGAATATAAATTTTACTAGCTAGCATGGTAGAAGGCCAAGGTGTAGATATAACAAATAAGAGGAAAGCATGATCTTTATGAGCTAACAGTTAGAAGGCATGAATAACTAACATGATAGAAAGCTTATACAAAAGTGCAACAAATGAGGAACGACATGGATGTGGATATAACAACAGGAAGGAAAACATGATATTTGCAAGTTGAGCAAATAGAAAGCATGGGCAACACAACAATAATTGAGACAGGGGACAAAGACAGAACAACAACGACAAGTCACATAGAAAATATAGGTATAACAGTAACAGCTCAAGGTAAAGGCTTGAACGTACACAAGGAAAAGATATC
This sequence comes from Nicotiana otophora, assembly GCA_000715115.1. NCBI lineage: Eukaryota > Viridiplantae > Streptophyta > Magnoliopsida > Solanales > Solanaceae > Nicotiana > Nicotiana otophora. Next base: position 14,072 of record AWOL01S0031996.1, read on the forward strand.
ACAACATAATGCATGTCCCTCGTCCCCGCCTCCACGGAAACACCTTCGTGCCATGAACTCATGATAATATAAAATTATGATAATATAAATAAAATGGCATGGCATCACCCTTCGTACTTTTATTCTCATCCTCACGTGATAATGTAAATGAGAACTCGCTAATATAAATGTAACGGCACGACATCACCCTTCATGCTTTTACTCTCATCTTCACATGATAATGTAAATGAGATCATGATAATGTAAGTGAAATGGCACGGAATCACCCTTCACACTTTTACTTTCATCCTCACATGATAATGTAAATAAAATGGAATGATATCACCCTTCGTGCTTTATACGCATCATCACATGATAATGTATATGCAATGGCACTTCATCACCCTTCGTGCTTTACACTCTTCCTCACCAAGTATATGTATATCAATGACAAGCAAGGTAGGAAGCGTGAATAACATCAAGGAGAGTATTTAAGCGAATATTCCAAATGAACATCAATCGTAACTTTCAAGCCAATAACAATTCAATAAAACTCAACTTCTTTATTGTCCAAGTATTTAGACAAGTCTCAAAAATGATCTTTAATTCAAGTAAAGAATCCAATATCTCAAGAATAACAGTCGTAGCAATGTATTAATGATTAAACATACTGATGACTGAATTTAACACATTAATGGTTTCACAAAAATCCGTCAAATGTTTATCAAGTTATAATAAGCTAAATATCGATTTCTAACATTTAATTTCATATTCTTAGTAATCTAGAAGTCAAGCAAGACATAAAACAAGGAAGTCACGTAGTTCAATAAGGCATAATTAATCATGTAATTTACTTTCGAGCATGATTTAGCCATGGCACATGTATATACACTCGTCACCTCATATATGCATCACTCCCGCATGTAGCAAATAATGACAATTAGTAGGAAATATTCCCCCAATAAAGTTAGATAAGACACTTACCTCAAACAAGCCAAATCGATATACTAGAAGTGCCATCCACTCAAATCATCTACCGAACGTCTTGAAACTAGCCAAAAGCAACTCAAAATCATCAAATAATGCCATAGGAAGCAAACTCAATCGATAAAGGTCGAATCTTTACACATTTACTCAAAGTCAACCAAAAGGTCAAAATCTAGGCTCGCACCTTGAACCCGATAAAACTCACAATATCTGATAATCCATTCAATTACGAGTCCAACCATACTAGTTGCACTCAAATCCAACTCCGAATCGATATTCAAAACTCAAAAATTCAATTTAAGAAATTTTAGACAAAAACCACCAAATTGCTCTTTAAACTTCATAATCCAATTACCACAAATGAAGATAGATTCATAAAATATAATCAAAATCAAGTAGAGAATATTTAACTCAATCATTGTGGTAAAGATCGCCTCCAAAATCGCCAAAATCCGAACTCCCCAACTCAAAATATGATAAAATGACTCTAACCCTCGATTTATAACTTATGCCCAGCTATTTTCGCATTTGCAAACAAATTCCCGCTTCTGCGAACTCGTACGTGCAGCCCAGCCTTCGCTTCTATGAGCACGTCCAAACTCAGCAGCCTCCGCTTCTTCGATCATCTCTCAATTTCTGCAGTCGCGCTTCTGCGCATATAGAACCGCACATGCGGACACGAAGATGCGCCCATGCACCCGCACCTGCGACTTTCACCCCAGCCTGCCACTTCTGCTTTTGCGACGAGGCGTCCACATCTGTGGACTCACATTTGCGTCCAATCCTCCGCAGATGCAGAAACACCAGCACCAACATTTCTTCAGCAATGCAACATGAGGCAAAATGATCCGAACCACATCTGAAACTCATCCGAGCCCCTTGAGACCCCGTCCGAACATACCAACAAGTCCTAAAACATAACACGAACCTACTCGGGGTCTCAAATCATGCATAGCAACATCAAAACCACGAATAGCACCTTGAATCGATCTTAATGAACTTTTAAACTTTTGTCTCTCTAACGTCTTCCTCCCTCGTGAGACCACTGTCACACCGGCGTAAATTCGCGACCTCTCACCAGAGTCAGGTAAGTCCTCCTCCCTTTTTCTGTATCTTTTCTCCTTCTTCTCTTCTCCCTCTTCCTTTCTCCCATCATCTCTCTTCCAAACTCGTCAAAACTCGTCGGATCTGCCCCATCCTCCCGTCTCTTTCTCCTTTCTCTGTTTCTGCGTCCTTTTTCTTCCTCCTCCCTAATCCCGAGTCTCCTCTATTCCCCATCTTCTTTTTTCTTTTTTCTTTTTTCTTATTTCTATTTTCTTTCTTTTTCCTTTCTCTTTGTTTGTCGAATAGTTAGATTTAGCAGCGACGTGCAACTTTTCGGCGAGTCTTGAGAGGCGTGAGAGACCCACGCACGGGCAGCTAGAGGCGGGCAGTGGGTTGGACTGTCCAGGCTGTAGTTGTTGTTAGTCAACATCCTTTCGGCACCCGTCTACATTCCAGGTTCTACCATTCTTACTTAGTATTTGTTATCTTAATTGTATTTGTGCTTGTTATAGATTTGTTGCCTGCCTTTTACCCTTGTGTATTGCATTTCTTTCGGCGTGCTTACCTTGCGCTGTTATTAGTTGAGTCACTGTATCTCTGGTGTGCTTAAGAAAAGTTTTCATCTATTTTGAAGCTCTCTAGCTTGTCTGCTTTTGCAGTAGTTGTGGTGTTAGTATATATTCTTAGTTTCTTGTTGGTGTAGTGGCTAGTCGGAATGACGATAGAGTAAGGTCATGTCCTTGGGTGGGCCAGGGGATAGGGCAAGGGTGGAAAGGGGGGTAAGGGTTCTAACAAACTGAGAATGGGGTCTTGGAACATAGGGACACTGATAGGTAAGTCTATAGAGTGAGGGAGAATTCTTTATAAGAGGGAGATTAATATAGCATGTGTCTAGTAGACTAGATGGAAGGGTACTAGGATTTGGGATGTTAACGGGTTTAAGCTTTGGCATTCAGGAGGGGCTGCGGGCAAGAACGGGGTAGGTATTTTTAGTTGATAGGGATCTGAGAGAGATGGTAGTGGATGTTGGGAGGGTGAATTACAGGTTAATGACTATTAAGTTAGTGGTTGGTGGAGCCATTTTTAATATGGTTAGCGCTTACGCGCCTCAAATGGTCCTAGGTGAGGAAGTCAAAAGGCGCTTCTAGGACGAGGTTGTGTGTGGTATTCCACACACCGAGAAGCTCGTCATAGGGGGTGACTTTAATGGACATATTGGGATGACTGCTACGGGTTATGACGACGTGCATAGTGGGTTTGGATTTGGATTTAGGAATGACGGTGGTACTTCTCTGTTGGATTTTGCTAAAGCTTTTGACTTGGTGATAGCTAATTTGTGTTTCCAGAAGAGAGAGGATCACTTGGTCACCTTCCGGAGTAAGGTAGCCAGGACTCAGATTGCCTATCTTCTCCTTAGGAGGAGTGATAGGGGCCTTTGCACTGATTGCAAGGTTATACCAAGTTAGTGTCGGTCAACGCAGCATAGGCTCTTGGTAATGGACTTGGAGGTTAGGATAACAAGGAAGAAGAGAGCGGGGCATGGCCAACCGAAGATTAAGTGGGGAGCGTTGACTATCAGGAGTTGGGGGAGATGTTGTTAGCCATAGGGGCCTGTAGGAGTAGTGGGGATGCGAGTAACATGTGGACCATGACAGCGAACTACATTAGAGAGGTTCTAGGGGTAACGAAGGGTTATTTGGGAGGCCACAAAGGAGACTGGTGGTGGAATGCAGAGGTCCAAAGAAAAGTGGAAGCTAAGAAAGCGGCATATCTGAAGTTAGTGGAGTGCACAGACGAGGAGGAGAAGAAGACGTGTAGGGAGTGTTACAAGAAGGCAAGGAAAGAGGCAAAATTGGCAGTCACGGCGGCTAAGACTGCAGCTTTCGAGTGATTGTACGAGGATCTTGGGGGAAAAAAAGGCTATAAGAAGTTGTTCAGGTTAGCCAAGATTAGGGAGATGAAGGCTCGGGACCTGGACCAAGTACGATATATCAAGGACGAATATGGTAAGGTTCTGGTGGAAGAGGCATGTATCAGGCATAGATGGCATGAGTACTTCCATAGGCTCTTGAACGAGGGAAGGGACAGGAACATCATGCTAGGTGAGTTGGAATATTCAGGGAGTTAGAGGGATTTTGGGTTTCGTAGGTAATCAGGAGCGTAGAGGTGGAGGGGGCGATGTGGAAGATGAGCAGGGGTAAGGCTACTGGGCCAGATGAGATCCCGATGGAATTTTGGAAGGTAGTGGGTCGGGCAGGCTTGGAGTGGCTTTCTGGTCTGTTTAATGTCATTTTCAGTACGAAGAAGATGCCCGAAGATTGACGGCGGAGTTTGATGATCCCGTTGTATAAAACTAAAGGTGATATCCAGGATTGTAACAACTATATGGGTATCAAGATGCTGAGTCATACTATGAAAGTATGGGAGAGGGTGGTGGAGATGAGGGTGAGACGTAGTGTTTCTATTTATCAGAACCAGTTCAGATTTATGCCGGGACGGTCGACAACAGAAGCCACTCACCTTGTGAGGAGATTGGTGGAGTAGTACAGGGAGAGGAAAAAAGACTTGCATTTGGTATTCATCGACTTAGAGAAGGCCTATGATAAAGTCTCATGAGAGGTTCTATGGAGATGTTTGGAGGTTAGTGGTATCCCGGTGGCGTATATTAGGGCGATTAAGGACATGTACGAGGGAGCGAAGACTCGGGTGAGGATTGCGGGAGGAGACTCGGATCATTTCCCAATGGAGATGAAATTACATCAGGGATCGACTCTTAGCCCGTTTTTGTTAGTTTTAGCGTTAGATACGCTGACGTGTAACATACAAGGGGAGGTGCCATGGTGTATTCTATTTGCTGATGATATAGTCCTGATTGACGAGACGCGAGGCAGAGTTAATGCTAAATTGGAAGTTTGGAGACAAACGCTGAAGTCTAAAGGTTTCAAGCTGAGTAGGTCGAAAATTGAGTAATTGGAGTGCAAGTTCAGTGAGGAGATGCATGAAGAAGAAGTGGAAGTGAGAATTAGTACTCAGGTCATCCCTAGAAGAGACAGTTTCAAATATCTTGGATCTATTATTCAAGGACACAGGGAGATTGACGAGAATATTACTCATCATATTGGAGCAGGGTGGATAAAATAGAGGCTCACATAGGGGGTTTTGTGTGATAAGAATGTGCCACCTGGACTTAAGGGCAAGTTCTATAGAGTGGTGGTTAGACCGACTATGTTGTATGGAGCCGAGCGTTGGCCCGTCAAGAAGCCCCATGTCCAAAAAATGAAAGTATCTGAAATGAGGATGTTGAGATGGATGTACAGGCATACTAGGAAAGACAATATTAGGAATGAAGTTATTAGGGACAAGGTAGGTGTGGCATCTATGGAGGACAAGTTACGGGAAGCAAGGCTGAGGTGGTTCGGGCATGTGAGGAGGAGAGATATGGATGCTCCGGTGAGGAGGTATGAGAGGTGTCCATGGCAGGTCTGAGGAAGGGAAGGGGTAGACCTAAGAAGTATTGGGGAGATGTAATTAGGCAGTACATGTCATTGCTTCATCTTACCGAGGACATGACCCACAATAAGAAGGTTTGGAGGTCGAGGATTAGGGTTGTATGTTGACAGATAATAGTGTGTTCCTCCTAGGAAATTCAATAGTACTAGGACTATTTTTATAATTTCCTATTTACGGTTCTTTGTTACGCATGTTGCGGCATTCGCACACGTTACTATGTTACATTGTTGCTAACATTCTTTGCTACTTGATGCTTTATTTTCATTGTTTCTTGAGTCGAGGGTCTATCGGAAACAGACTCTCTATCTCTATGAGGTAGGGGTAAGGTCTGCATACACACTACCCTCCCCAGACCCCATTTATGGAATCAAACTGAGTTTGTTGTTGTTGTTATTGTTGTTGTTGTGTGTATATATATATATATATATATATATAT
>AWOL01S0031996.1:22204-33539 GCA_000715115.1 Nicotiana otophora
TGTGTGTATATATATATATATATATATATATATATATATATATATATATATATATATATATATATATATATATAACTAGTTGAATATTTTAGATTATGATTTTGTTACCAAAATCTGCCCCATGAGTATTTGGTCTAATATGACATTAAGGAAAGAGTCGGTCGAGGACGAACAAAAGGCAATAAAATTCGTGGCCGAGGTGTCAACCATGGTCGAGGTCGAGCACTGCACAAAGGGAAATAACGACTAGTTCTCAGGATAAGATATTAGAGAGAATATTCTCTACATTTGTACTATTAGGGTTTCCTAGGAAAAATGCCCCATATATTTAGAAAGAAAAGACAATGATAGGGGCATGTAATATTCATTTTGATAAGAACACTTTTGAGAAGAAGATTCTCTCTCTCTCTCTCTCTCTCTCTCTCAAGAATACATAAATTACCTTTTGATAAAGATTCTTGTTCATATTATTCCCCATCCTTCCACCAGACCCGAGGATTATTCATACGAATCTTGGACCTATCAGTCACTCTTCATTGTCAAGAGAAATATTCATTCAACTCATCCATTATTGGGTGAATCATTCTCCTTATTTACTTAAATACCATTTATTACTATTTATTATTAGTTATATCTCCATCAATGTTCATGCTTTAAGAATATTCTGCACTTGTTCTCATTAACTATTTACGTGATTTGTCCCTACATACTGCATGTTTTAGAGATTAGTATCTAGAGTTATTATCGTTAACTAGATTTAACTCCTTATTATATAAATTAAATAGTTTAACTGGAAATTACACTTTTTGGTAAAACAATTTGGCGCCGTCTATGGGGATGTTCTAGCTAAGTGTTTTAGTTTCTTCTAGATCTACAACCGACACTGGTTACTGACAAAAAAAACAAAAAGAAAAACCTTCTTCTCTGTACATGCATAGATCTAACATGGCAGGTAACAGAGAAGAAAGAACAAGAATAATGAGCGACCTCCCAACCAACCTCATGGACATCATCCATGAAAGCTCTGAAGCAATGGACGAGGACACAACTTCCAATGCCTCTCCTAGGCAAGGTGGATCACCCCCTCCCCACTGCAGCATCACAAAATTCCTTGGCAAGACAGCCTCCACATCCGTGGGAGAGGAGACACCACCAGCGATAAAGAAGCTCCTTGAGGCTTGTCTAATTGATACACTGACCAACATCCTCCATAAGCCCGTTCAGGGCGCAACCGCAACAAATGCGAGAACCTATGCTGCATCATCAGTGGACGAGCAACATGATCCGCCTCCTCCTCCATCCACGATGATAGGTATTACTCACAATGTTGTTAACAATACAGGCGACGATGCTCTCACGGCCATTCTGAAAAGGATGGAAGAAATAGAAAACGAGAACAAGACACTTCGGGATCAAATGAGAGAGCACTAAGAAAGGGTCGATAAAATATCAGCGCTCCTAAGTTATTGCCAAAGAGAGATGCCGGTCGGTTCATCGAGTAGCCGTACAGTGATAGCGCTACCCCACATGCCATATCAAAGACCTTTAAAACGCCACCTTATCTGAATATTTACGATGGCACGACTGGCCCCAAGGATCATATGACCCATTACGTCACCGCCGTGAAAGGCAATGACCTCGCCAGAGAAAAAGTATCCTCCATTCTGCTAAAACAATTCGACGAAACCCTCACGGGAGGTGCATTAACTGGTACTCACAACTGCCAGCACATTTCATTGAAACCTTTGAGGAAATGGCCGATAAGTTCGTGACGGCCCATGCTAGGGCCAATAAGGTCGAGGCAAGAATGAATGACATCTTTGCTATCAAACAGTCCCCGAAAGAAGGACTGAGGGGCTTCCTCGCCCGTTTCAACCGAATAAGAATGACCTTACCCAATGTATCAGAAGGAATGCCGGTAGCTTCTTTTCAAAATGGGCTGAACAGAAATGGTTCAAGGGCGACAAGAAAATTATTAAGCGGGCTTATGAAATATCCCCCAATGACTTGGGACGAAATGCATTATGTATATTGTGCCGAAGTTCGAGCAGATGAAGACAACCTCAATGGGCTGACTCACCGACTGACCTCAGTACAAGCAAAATCCAAAAAAGATCGGAGAAGTGATATTAGAAGAGATCCAGCAGCCTCACGACCAAACCGGGAACGACATCTCCCATATGTCAAAACTACCGTTGTAACCTCATCTCGTCATGAAGAAGGCCCACCTCGATCAAGAAGAGGGACTCATCGAAATAAGAGAGGTATGCCCTCTTTACTATCCGCTCATAATTTGTGCGTGTCACCTAAAGAGATCGTCTATGCCTTGGAGAAGTTCGGACCAAAGGTAAAGTGGCCAAAAAAGATAAGGTCGGACCCGAATACCAGAAAATCAGACACCCTCTGCGAGTTCCACCAAGAGCGAGGACACAAAATTGAAGATTACATCGCCCTAAGACAGGAGGTCGTAAATATGCTGCAACAGGGACACCTCAAAGAATTGCTGAGCGATCGGGGAAGGACCAACTTTTCCAGGGGACGCGAACATCAAGGGTCGCCGAAGCCGCCCTTGCCAGTTCACACTGTCCACATGATCATCAGTGGCAGGGACAACGCTTCCATCAATATTGTGAAGTTCACCACAACCCACAAGCTCAAGCGGTCGATCTCCCACGAACGGTATGATGAACTCGAAGAAAGTAACGTCTTCGATAAGTCAGATACCAACAGTTTGGCATTCCCTCACTATAACGCTCTTGTTATTACTTTATGAATTTTAGATACCGATGTGAGACGAATTATGGTAGATGATGGAAGCGACTGGTGTATTATCCATCCTCGAGTACTCACACAAATGAAACTCGAGGACAAGATAGTACCACGCTACATCACACTAACAAGTTTTAACAATGCAGTTGAACGAACATCAGACGAGATCATACTCCCCGTCTTGGCGGGTGGCGTCACTCTGGAGACCACATTCCACATCATGGACCAGGACACAGCATACAATGCCATAATAGGGTGACCATGGATAGACATCATGAGAGCTATACCCTCCAACATGTACCAATTCATCAAATTCCCACTCCATGGGGCATATTCAGCATATGCGGGGAGAAACGCACATCCCAAGAGTGCTACCGCATCGCCCTAGACTGCACGACCACCCAATAAATAAGAGATAGAGAGAAAGCAACATAGAAATCAACGGGGTCGAGGTCGGTAAGCGATGACAACGAAGACATCATCAAAGACCCCGACTCGGTCGAGGCCGCAGGATCGACCGTAGAGGACCTTGACCCTATCCAATTAGATGACAACGACCACAACAACAAAGCTTACATCTGCTACAAACTTCAAGAATCGGGTAAGTTTCCTAAATTTTAAACTGCTAACGCAGACTTGTTTGCTTTTAGCCATGCAGATATGCCATGTATCCCAAAGGAGATCGCCATACACAAATTAAACATCGATCCACTCTACCCCCCGATGAGGTAGGTTTGACGAAAGTTCAACTCCGCAATCAATGATGTAGTGTGCGAAGAAGTGGAAAAATTATTGAAAAAGGGTTCCCTCAGGGTGCCGAAGTACCCCCAATGGGTCGCCAACGTGGTCATGGTGAAAAATAATAACGACAAGTGGCGGATGTGTGTAGATTTCACCTAACTGAACAAAGCTTGCCCCAAGGATTAGTTCCCATTACCTTATATCGACCAGCTCATCGACGCGACAGGCGGGCATGAGCTGCTAAGTTTCTTGGATGCCTACTCGGGCTAAAACCAGATCCTTATGGAGGAAGAGGACCAGGAAAATACCACCTTCATCACCCACCAGGGGACGTACTGCTACAGGGTCATGCCTTTCTGATTGAAAAATGTGGGGGCAACTTACCAAAGGCTAGTGACGAAGATATTCAAAGAACAACTCAGAAAAATGATGGAGGTATACATCGACGACATGTTGGTCAAATCCAGAAGGAAAGAAGATCACATCGACCACTTAAGAGAAGTCTTCGGCATACTCAGGCAATATGGCATGAAATTGAACCCCCCAAAAATGTGCATTTGGCATGGCCTCAGGGAAATTCTTGGGTTTCCTAGTGTCGCAGTGGGGTATCGAGGTCAATCCCGACCAAATCAAGGCCATCAACGGATAACATAGCACTTGACCACCAAAATGCAGGTCCAGAAGTTGACTGGCCGTATCGCCGCCCATTCGAGATTCATCTCACGATCCTTCCATAGGTGCCACAAGTTCTTCGTCGTACTCAAAATGGAAAACGGCCTCCAATGGACCCCTGAGTGTGTCCATGCCCTGAAGGAGTAAAAAGTGTACTTGTCCTCCCCACCGTTTCTCTCAAAACCAGAACCAGGACAGACCCTCCTCGTCTACCTCGCCGTGTCCGAAGTAGCTATGAGCGCAGTCTTAGCCTAAGAAAATAAAGGTACGCAATCTCCCATCTATTACATTAGCAAGACACTAGTCGACGTCGAGACCAGGTACCCCCATCTTGAAAACCTGGCTCTGGCCTTAGTCGTAGCTTCACCCACGAAAGCTTAGACCGTCTTTCCAATGCCACCCCATCTCGGTCATCACGACTTTCCCCTTAAGAAGCATTTTACACAAACTCGAACTATCGGGCAGATATGCCAAATGGGCCATCGAACAAAGTGAGCACAATATTACCTATCGACCGTGAACGGTAATAAAGTCACAGGTCCTCGCCGACTTCAGTGCGCAAATTATGTCCAAAGTCAAAAAGGAAGTCATCCACGCTTCTTCCCAAACATAAGACCTCTGGGTCCTGGACACCGACAGTGCATCTAACGCGTCAGGGTCCGGGCTGGGACTTGTACTCGAAGTTCCAATAGGCGAAATGATTCGCTAGTCCATAATGTGCCCGGACATGACTAACAACGAGGGCGAGTATGAGGCCGTAATTGCAAGATTAAGACTAGCACTCAAATACAGGGCAAAACGGCTAAGGTTGCGCTGCGATTCTCAGCTCGTGGTCAACCAAGTCACATGGACTTTCCAAATCTAGGAGCAGAGGTTACAAAACATACCAGACTGAAATCTGAAAACTACTACCCGAGTTCGACGAATGTCAGCTCGACCAGATTTCCCGAGCACAGAATATCGAGGCGGACGGCCTCGCCAAATTAGTAGCAGCCACCAAAAACATTACAACTGGAGACCAAAATATAGTCCACTTCCTCAACTCGTCGATAGACCAAATCGAGGTAAGAACCATAAAACTGACTTGGGACTGGCGCAATCATATTATTAAATATTTGCAGGATGGCGTACTCCCCAACGATAAAAAAGAGGCCAAGAAGTTGCGAATACAAGCGGCCAGATACAACATCATTCACAACGACTTGTACAAAAGGACATGTAGCGGCCCTCTGGTGAAATGCTTAGGCCCAAATCAGACGTGGCGCGTCCTTAAAAAAGTACACGAAGGCCACTGTGGAGATCACTCCGGCAATCGAGCTTTGGTCAGGTGCCTCATACGAGCGGGGTATTACTGGCCCACCATGAAAAAGGAGGCCGCGGATTTCATGAAAAAATATGAGCAATGCCAGAAGTACGCCCCAATTATCCACCAAGAAAGAGAACACCTACACTCAGTAAAGATCCATGGGAAGGCAAACTAGGAACAAACTGGGACGGCCCCTACAAAATCAGGACAACAGCAAGCAAAAGGTCATTCAAACTAGAAAGAATGGAAGGAAAGCGACTACTAAATAACTAGAACATTACATACCTTAAGTACTTTAACTTTTAAAGGACGAGGTTCCTAAAGTCGCACTCTTTTTCCCTTACTCGAGTTTTGTCCCAATTGGGTTTTTTCGGGGAGGTTTTTAATGTGGCGAGGATGGGGATACTTTAGGATTGAAGTGTGCACAGACGAGGGCACTGGACGGCTAGTTCATTACAAGATCTCTCACTATATTTCCAGTTCGACCGATGAAGGGACTAGATAGACTAGTACTGGGACTGAACTACAAGCCAACACCCAGAAAATATGTAAATCTCTCAAAGAATATGAATAAAGCACAAGTACATAAAATCTATTTCTGCTCTCCCCAGATAAATGTTACATTCGACCTCGTTCAAATTAACACCTACTCAGCCCATGGCCCTAAATAGATAAAGGTTACATTCGATCTCGCTCGAATTGACACCTACTCGGCCCATGGCCCTAAATAGATAAAGGTTATATTCGACCTCGTTTGAATTAACACCTACTTGGCTCATGGCCCAAAATAGATAAAGGTTACATTCGACCTTGTTCGAATTAACACCTACTCTGCCCATGGCCCTAAATAGATAAAGTTTACATTCGACCTCGTTCAAATTAACACCTACTCGGCCCATGGCCCTAAATAGATAAAGGTTACATTTGACCTCGTTCGAATTAACATCTACTCTGCCCACGACTCTCAATAGATAAAGGTTACATTGTACTACGTTCAAGTTAACATCTACTCGGCCCACAACCTTAACTAAACAAAGGGTGTATGAACACCTAGTCAACCCTCAGCAACAGATAAACATACAATGTGTTCGATCTCGCGACATGTTCGACCTCGTTCGAACCAACATTTACTGCCCCTCGGCCGGGATCAAACCTAAACTTCGTTTCATCCTCGTTCAACCTACTCTAATAAATTTATTACGATGAAGGCAACCAAGCAACAAAATCAAAAAGCATACAAACTTGAACGAAGAAAAAGAATTAGGTACGAATAGCAGAACTAACATTTCATACTTAAAAGAGTATTTTTTACAAAGGCCCGATTACACGCCCATAAAAATACACGCAAGTCTGCGGCTAAACAAAAAAGAAGGAAAAATAACTAATCATCGCCTGGCCCAACAACACCACCAGCTTGGTCACCCAGACCATCTCTACCTACCTGTTTGCCATCGCCATCGCCATCGCCATCGCCATCGCCATCGCCATCGCCAGCGGGATACTCATCCTCGTACCAAGCATCCTGTTCAATTCGTTTCACACCCGCATCCTCGTCATCACCAGCTTCTGGTGTAGCGGGGTCATAGCCACAAGCAAACTGAGCATTACGTATCTTAGCACGAGCGTCCTCGAAGTCGACTTTCAAAAAAGCCCCTGCCCCCATCAGATCCCTTAATATATCCAGCTGGGCTTCGGTGTGAATCCATTCCTCGTACAGATCCCGCGGAACATCAGGAAAAGCAGAAGTACGGGAAGAGGATGGTTGAGCCAATAACTGCGCCTTCTCGGCCTCAAGAGCATCAACTCGATCACTAAGGCCCAAAGCCTCTTTTTCCAACTCTCCTATCTGCTTATCAAGCCGCTCTTCCTTGAGCCTGGCCATCTCCAGAGCACCCTCCCGCTTAGAACGGAGAATGCGGATCACGATCTCTAAAGCCTCTACTTTACTCGTAGCCAACAACCGGGCCAACTCCGCCTTCTCTATACCCATTGCCTTCTCAACGATCTCACAACTCAGAGCGTCCTCTTTGAGTTGACACTCCTCGAGCTCGGCGCACAATAAGACCACTTGGGCTTAAAGGTTGGCACATTGGGCCTCGACCCCCCTGCTCACCTCAAGCTCCTCCTCTTTTTCCCTCAACGCCCCCTCTAGAATGCTGCATTTTCCGATGACTTTTACCAACTCGTCATCCTTCTCCTTCAGTTCATCTCGGAGAGCCTGAAAGCTACCATTCTCGCCGAACCGTCTGTAGATCTCGCGATGCTTGGTACGATATTCACGATACTTCTGCTCCATCTTCTGAATGATAGCCTTACGCCTCTCCTCTCGTCGGGCACTCTCAATCTCCAAAATCATGGTCTGAAAGAAAAATGGAAAGCGAAGAGTAGAGTGGCATCCTAAACTTCTCGACATACGAAAACGAAGAGGGATTGGAAAACTTACCCTAAGAGCGCGGCCGACTATACTCCTAGATAAAGTGGCATCCTTAAACTTCTCGAGGGTTTTACCCTCCACATCAGAGCAATGGGGATCGAGAGAAGGGACCACGTCCTCCATGTCCACTAGCAAGTCCCAATCAATGGGGATCGCAATAGTCCGCGTGGTCCCCTCCAACCTCATCTCAAGTTGGGTAAATCCTTCCTCCATCATCCTCACCTCCTCGGTATCCATGTCGGAGCTCGTCTTGTAACCTTCCTCTGCTACACATTTCCCTTTTAAGACGGCCCTCGAAGAAAGATCCTCGGCCGATCGCGAAGCCGATGGCTCATCCTGTCGCAAGTCAACAGGGACTCTCACTGATGGCCCTTCAAATCCCACCACGGTCTTTGAAAGAGATGTACCTTCTTCAGCTTCAGACGAGGGCAGAATCACGGGCGGCAACTTGGCTTCACCTCCAAGTTCTATGGTCGCCATCTCTCGGACGACGAAATCTTCCATCACTAATCTCCTTTTGCGGGGAAGTAAGTCATCCCCACTCGGCGTTGATTCCGCTTTATCGTCCTCGTCTACTAGATGATATAGAAGGAAAGTCAAAAGTTCCACTGCAGGTGTGGTCGATGACCGGGCAGACCTAACCATGACTGAAAAAGGAATAGAAGCGGACAATCGGGCAGGATTTGTCGCGGTCACAATGGGAACCGACCCCAAAAAAGCAGCCTTCCTCTTACGAAACGCAGGAGAAGGGGCCTTTGGTCTATACGAAGGTCCTCGGACTAAAAACTATAGAATAAAAGATTCACTTCCTACATAAAACTGCAACGAGCAAGCGACTGTGAGGTCAAAACAATATAGATGAAAAGGTGTGCAGGTGAACTCACCGGTCGCAGAAGGCGCATGCCAGAACTTCTTGAGAAAGGCCGGCCATTCACGAACCCCCACTGTATGAGGCATAATCCGGCTGACCCAGTCATGAATGTTCCCGACCAAAGGAGGGGCATAGTCTCGGCTGCACGAATAAGGACGAAATGTCAGACCACGATTAAAACAGGCAAAACAAATGCTTGGGTAGAAAAAAGAATACTTACAAGCGTAATTCCAAGTCTCAGGGAATCTGCTCGCGTTGGCCACCACGTCCTCGGTTTTGACGAAGAAGTAGTTGAGCAAGAACTGGCGATTTTCCTTATCGTCCATCTTCACCACCAGGCACTTACTTCCTCTATGGCAAAAGATACAGCATCATCCCATTATAGAAACTAGGGGCGAAGAGATGCATCAGGTGGCGAAGGGTAATCTCGACCCCGGCCAATTCTGCAAATTTCATTAACATCCGGATAATCTTGTAGATGTATGGGGAGAGTTAGGCCGGGAAAATGCCGTAATAGCGGAAAAATTCCTCCGCCAAAGGGAGAAGAGGAAAGGAATAACCGACATAGAAAGGGTACGCATAAAACACGCAATATCCAGGGCGGTGTATTTGTACCACATCGCGCCCCACTGGGATCAGATCGATATGGTCAGGAATCTTGAACCTCACCCTAAACTCAGCAAGATCGATCTCCTTCATCGTCAACTCCGAGACCTCAGAGTCGTCCTCGGGTATCTTCGAGAAATCGGACCTAGTTTTCTCATTAAGGGGACCTATTTCCTCCACCGCAGGGAAGTTCTCTTCCTCAACAGTGACAGAAATCCTATCGGCATAAGGAGGAATGCCAGAACCAGAGGGTGTGTTAACCATGTTCTTGAAAGAAGGAAGTTTTAAGCACAAAAGAAATGGAAGCAACTGAAATCACTGGTAATCAGGGGAGTGGATACATAATGACAAAGTAAAAAGGGAGACAAAGGTTCAATATGGAGAATGAAGAAAGAGACACAGGGATTCGATATTAAGAGTATGCAAAACAAACACAAATGGCCTCAGGTCCTTATTTATAAGAGTTCAGGCACCAGGACCGAGAAATCATGCCATCATTACCCAGCTCAGGTATCGAAACGGCATAAGCACGAGAAACGATGCAAAGCATCGGGAAAATATGTCACAATGACGTATAATGTCATGATGTCACTTTGAAGTAGTGCGGCCCCAAAGGTTGCGGCTCATGTCACCACCTCGCCTGAAGCGCCACTATCCGACTGCTCGCCTAATTTTATCAACCACGATAAACAACGTCTGCTAATCAAGGCCGTTTGGGCTCGGCCTCAATAAGCGAAGGGACTAACTATATAGGCCAAAATCTGCCCCAAGAGTATTTGGTCTAATACGACATTAAGGAAAGAGTCGGTCGAGGTCGATCAAAAGGCAGTAAAATTTATGGCCGAGGTGTCAACTATGGTCGAGGTCGAGCACTGCGCAAAGGGAAAATAACGGCTAGTTCTCAGGATAAGATATTAGAGGGAATATTCTAGTGAATATTTCCTACATTTGTACTATTAGGGTTTCCTAGAAAAGTGCCCCATTTATATAGAAAGAAGAGACAATGATAGGGGCATGTAATATTCATTTTGATAAGAACACTTTTGAGAAGAAGACTCTCTCTCTTTCTCTGGCAAGAATACATAAACTATCTTTTGATAAAGATTCATGTTCATATTATTCTCCACCCTTCCACCAGATCCGAGGATTGATCATACGAGTCTTGGACCTATCGGCCACTCATCATTGATAGGAGAAACATTCATTCAACCCATCCATTATTGGGTGAATCATTCTCCTTATTTATTTAAATGTCATTTATTGCCATTTATTGTTAGTTATATCTCCATCAATGTTCATGCTTTAAGAATATTCTGCACTTGTTCTCATCAACTATTTACGGGATCCGTCCCCACCTACTGCATGTTTTAGAGATTAGTATCTAGAGTTATTATCCCTTAACTAAATTTAACCCCTTATTATATAAATTAAATAGTTTAACCGAAAATTACACTTTTTGGTAAAATATTTATGAATAGTTTTCTCGTGATTTATATAAATTATATAGGTAAATAGTTATTTATATACCGTTGCAAATAGTCTAAATGACTGTTGCAGTAGCCCAATTTATTGCAACGGCTGCCAAATCGTTGCAATAAATAGGCTATTGTAACGGCCTGTCAACCGTGACATGGAAACGTTGCCATATATCTATTGCAACACGATCTGATGTGACGGACACCTAAACCGTTGAGATAGAACTATTGCAACGGTTTTCCTATCTGCTGCAACGGCTTTGGCAGCGTTGCCACATGCCTACTTTCTAGTAGTGCCAGTAAAGCGAGAATACATAAGTACTCTCCTCAACTTATTTCGGCTTTTAACCATACACCTTAAGTTTGTGGGATCTGTGATTCCCAAAACTTGTCCAATCGATGTGGAACTATTACCGTTATGAGAGACTAATACCAAATTTAAAGGCATTGCAATTCACGCC
>AWOL01S0031996.1:35010-46150 GCA_000715115.1 Nicotiana otophora
CTTCTTTTCACTTATTTTTCATCAGCATACTAAGATTTACATATTGTTATATAAGATCTAGAGATAATTGTTATTATATACGGTCGATATCGAGTTCGCCTACGACATGAAAGGACAGGCTCGGAACATGACAATGCAAGACTGAAGATCGGCCCCGAGTCATACGGGAATAGAGCCCGGGGTCAGGACACCTGCCTTCGAGAACATTGAGTCTGAGACCCCGGAGTCGACCCTAGCCCCGAACGAGCTCTAAGAAACATCGTTAGCATAACCAACAAAAGACCGGAATATTCGTAACCGGGTAGATGCTGCGGCGGGAATCTCGATGCATATTAGTAAGGAACCGACAATCAGCAAATCAAAGAATGTTTTCCTTTTATAAAATTGTACCTAAAGTAGGACTCCTCTACTATATAAAGGGGGGTCTAATAATTCATTGAACACATTCCAAAGCAAAACATCACTATTCTCTTTAATCTCTTATTGTTCTGTGTCTTGATACCGATCGAAGCACGCCCGGCTCAAGGGTGACTAACCTTACAAGGTTGAGACTGTTCAATTCGTGTGGTTTATATTTACTTTATCATTATTTATTTCAATTGCAATCTAATTTATCGTTTTGTGTCAAACTAATCTACGTATTCTTAAAACACTCACAAATTGAATTGCTATCCGATATTGAGGGTAAACAATTATCTTGTTAGGCTTTGACTAATGACCAGTTGATTATTCAAAAACTTGCTCATATGCATATATGAATGCCCATGACGTTCCGCGATCTCATGTTCAGAGTTAGTTAAAAATTACAGTCTAGATTGTTGAATTTCCTTACACAAACAACTTTTTTCATGTGGCAATTCAATTTAATTGTTTTATGAAATTTCATTTAGGTAAACCAATTCAAAGTTCTTCAAAAATATATAAATTAAGAAATTCCACGATTGAACTATCAAAAGAAAATAGAATACTAGCTCATTTTTGGGTAAAACTTTCTCATCCTTCACTTCTTTTACAATCCTTTGTTGCTATTTATTCTCATTTCTTGGTGGTGTTATAGTCATTTTAGAGAACTTTTGCCACTCTCGTATAACATACTTGGAGTCTTTTGGTGGACCAGAGGTCCCACAATTTTACTCTTCACTTTTATGAGGTTTCCCATGTAAAATTCCTAGCTAGTATGGCTTTGTGTTTAATTGATTGTTTACCTTTTCAATATTCAATTTTCCGCAGATTACAAGATGCCGCACACATCAAATTTCACTTGAATTTGCTTGCTCTTGTTGATTTATAAGATTAGAAAGATTTTGACAAGGTGTTTATTTCCCTATAACTTTGCCTTGCATCATTAGCATACTTTATCTTCCCAACAAGTTGGTAGCAGAGATTCTGCGTTATCTATCACTAACTTGTCTATTTGACTGATGGAGACAAACACAAGCACAGTGGTGTGTTTGAATAACGAAATTAATTTTCATAAGTAGATGCATTTGTCCGAATGGATTATTTTCGATAAAGATATTTGACAATCATCATGATGACTACTGCGTCAAACACTTAGTATAGTGACCCTTATAATAAAAATTGTAAAATAACTCAACAAGCAAAAAATTTAACAAAGGTGAAAAATATACAAAAACAATCATGAAGATAAAACGGGGCGTTCACATACCAATATTGTTATGCTAATAGCAGTAAAGGGGTGCAGCGATCAAGTGAAAGCTAGGGTTTGCGGGCTTGAAAAGGATGAAGAGTGCATCTTTTATAGTGCAGAAAAGGCCCTTGCACTTTTGAAGTGTGTAAATTTATCTCTCAAAACTATTTATTATCAATTAACCTTCTTCTATATTTTGAAACCTTGTGCGACCTTGCCAATATATATTTCCGTTCACTTTTCTGAATACTTTCCTTTGGACTTGATCATTTAAAGAAATTTTTGTTTTCTGAAATAGAGAGAAAGCAAAGATGAAAAAAATAAATAATAGTTTTGCTGGTTTAAGAACGGCGCCATATCACCTCTCCTAAGATTATAATTATATAAATTTACAGATATATAGATTTGTCACCAACCAACTTTAGTTAGTTCATTAACAATGATTCGAAAGTGATTTTTTGGTGAATATTAGTTATAGATTGTTAGACCTAAATTAAGAAAAGAAAAAAAGATCAAGAAGTAATTCTATGTGAATTATGATTGTAGATTCGTGGATCTAAATACCGTAGCTCAATAGCATAAAATGGGCTATGAGTTCGATGGTAGGGAAGGCCAAAGCTCATTAACTTTAAATTCTAGACCAGTCTTTATACATGCTTGATATAACAATTGGCGATGATGGTGCAATATTTATAAATATGTTCATATTGTTGGCAAGATAAGCAAGGGAAAAGAAGGCATAGGTTCTCAATGCTTGGACCTTGGACCAGCATTTGCATAGTTTCTAATTTTAATGGGTGAAAATCGTTTACATCATCCAAGTTTACTCTAAAAATCAAACCCATCCTCCAACTTTAAAGGATTGTCATTATCTAGATATTTGTTAATGCAGGTATTTATTCATAATTTAACTAATATTATATCTTATCACATAATTTAATTTAAGTTCACTAACATTGTAAATAAAATAATTATATTATGAATTTATTAAAAAATATATTGCTACTTTATTATTATTATTTTAATATTATATATATTAAAATGCATAGAATATATGTTGGTGTGTGTGATGTTAAGTTCCACTATTATTATTATTTTAATATTATATATATTAAAATGCATAGAATATATGTTGGTGTGTGTGATGTTAAGTTCCACTATTATTATTATTTTAATATTATATATATTAAAATGCATAGAATATATGTTGGTGTGTGTGATGTTAAGTTCCACTATTATTATTATTTTAATATTATATATATTAAAATGCATAGAATATATGTTGGTGTGTGTGATGTTAAGTTCCACTATTATTATTATTTTATATGTGTATATAGTTTTTCAGTTTTGATTGTTATTAATAGAATTTTATCTACATTATAATTAAAGTTCATGTAAAATGTAAATACATAATTTTTATAAATTTATTATAATATTTACCTCTATTGTTTGACCATTTAATAATAAATTGAGAATAAAGTTCCATATTATATGCTCCATAAAGAATAAAAATGAGAGATAAAAATTGTAGATGGTAAAATAGGCATTTTAAGAAGTCACCTTTGATATGAGGAGCAGAATGATATTTGTTCAAAGTTGGAAGATGCGTTTGATTTTTAAAGTAAACTTGGGGGATGTAAATAATTTTTACCCAATTTTAATGAATAAAAATACAGAAAACTATTAATATGGAGCATACCAACAAGATGGTCTTCAAAAGAAGAAGATTTGTAGGTGCAACAGCCTTCACCATGCTCTGTACCAAAACATTTCTGATGAGAGATATGGTATTATATATTTGCACTTTTTTCAGCCTTTAAATGCTAAAAGATCATGGGCATTCTTATTTGATTTTGAGCAAATTCTTAAATCAGCTGGTCATTGGTCTGTAACGACCCCACTGGTCGTTTTGAGTATTTGCACTTCGCGCGATAGTTTACGGGCGTGAGTAGCTTCATATGATGTATTTTGACTTGTGTGAATTGTTTGTTTTGATTTTCAGGTTATTCGGAATCGAATTGGAAGAAAGAATTTCATTATTGAGAACTTAAGTTGGAAAAGTTGACCGAATGTTGACTTATGTATAAACGACCTCGAATTTGAATTCTGGTGATTCCAGTAGCTCCGTATGGTGATTTTAGACTTAGGAGCGTGTTCGAAAAGTTATTTGGAGGTCCGTAGTAGAATTAGGCTTAAAATGATGAAAGTTAAATTTTTGGGAAGTTTGACCGAGGGATTGACTTTTTGATATTGGGGTTGGAATCCGATTCTAAAAATTGAAATAGGTCCGTAATATGAAATGTGACTTGTGTGCAAAATTTGATGTCAAGCAGACATAATCTGATAGGTTTCGGCATTGGTTGTGGAAGTTGAAGTTTCAAAGTTCATTGATTTTGAATTGAGGTGTGATTCGTTGTTTCGATGTTGTTAGGTGTGATTTGAGACCTCGAGTAGGTCCGTATTATGTTATGGGACTTGTTGGTATATTTGGTTGAGGTCTCAGGGGCCTCAGGTAAGTTTCAGACGGGGTTCAAATCATTCTCATTTCATGTTGCATTACTGAAGATTTCTGGTTCTGGTGTTTCCGCATTGTCACGACCCAAAACTTAACCCGTCTTGATGGCACCTAACGTGATAATAGGCAAGCCGACCTTTCCAAAACACTTTCAAAATTTAACAGAAATGAATTAAGACATTTAAAATAGCGAAGTGTTTCAGAACAATACATAACTGCAGAATGATAGCCCGATATCGGGGTGTCACTAAGTCATGTATAGACCAGTCTCTATACATGCTTGATATAACAATTGGCGATGATGATGCAATATTTATAAATATGTTGATATTTTTGGCAAGATAAGCAAGGGAAAAGAAGGCATAGGTTCTCAGATGCTTGGACCTTGGACCAGCATTTGCATAGTTTCTCATTTTAATGGATGAAAATCGTTTACATCATCCAAGTTTACTCTCAAAATCAAACCCATTCTTCAACTTTAAACGATTATCACTTTTATTCTTTTATCGTACGCAATGTTTATTTTACCCTTTGATATTTTCAACTCCCCATATACGTAATACCCTTTTTATATTATCTAGATATTTCCTAATGCAGGTATTTATTCATAATTTAAATAATAATATATCTTATCACATAATTTAATTTAAGTTCACTAACATTGTAAATAAAATAATTATATTATGAATTTATTAAAAAAATATATTTCTACTTTATTATTATTATTTTAATATTATATATATTAAAATGCATAGAATATATGTTGGTGTGTGTGATGTTAAGTTCCACTATTTTTATTATTTTATATGTGTATATAGTTTTTCAGTTTTTATTGTTATTAATAGAATTTTATCTACAATATAATTAAAGTTCATATAAAGTGTAAATACATAATTTTTATAAATTTATTATAATATTTACCTCTATGTTTTGACCATTTTATAATAAAATGAGAATAAAGTTCCATATTATATGCTCCATAAAGAATAAAAATGAGAGATAAAAATTGTAGATGGTAAAATAGGTATTTTAAGAAGTCACCTTTGATATGAGGAGCAGAATGATATTTGTTCAAAGTTGGAGGATGAGTTTGATTTATAAAGCAAACTTGGGGGATGTAAATAAGTTTTACCCAATTTTAATGAATAAAAATACAGAAAACTATTAATATGGAGCATACCAACAAGATGGTCTTCAAAAGAAGAAGATTTGTAGGTGCAACAGCCTTCACCATGCTCTGTACCAAAACATTTCTGATGAGAGATATGGTATTATATATTTGCACTTTGTTCAGCCTTTAAATGCTAAAAGATCATGGGCATTCATATTTGATTTTGAGCAAATTCTTAAATCAGCTGGTCATTAGTCTGTAACGACCCGACTAGTCATTTTGAGCATTTGTACTTTGCGCGATAGTTTACGGGCGTGAGTAGCTCCGTATGATGTATTTTGACTTGTGTGAATCGTCTGTTTTGATTTTCAGGTTATTCGGAATCGAATTGGAAGAAAGCATTTCATTATTGAGAACTTAAGTTGGAGAAGTTGACTGGATGTTGACTTATGTATAAACGACCTCGAATTTGAATTCTGGTGATTCCAGTAGCTCCGTATGGTGATTTTAGACTTAGGAACGTGTCCGAAAAGTTATTTGGAGGTCCGTAGTGTAATTAGGCTTGAAATGGCGAAAACTAAATTTTTGGGAAGTTTGACCAAGGGGTTAACTTTTTGATATTGGGGTCGGAATCCGATTCTGAAAATTGAAATAGGTCTGTAATATGAAATGTGACTTGTGTGCAAAATTTGAGGTCAATCAGACATAATCTGATAGGTTTCGGCATTGGTTGTGGAAGTTGAAGTTTCAAAGTTCATTGATTTTGAATTTAGGTGTGATTCGTCGTTTCGATGTTGTTAGGTGTGATTTGAGGCTTCGCGTAGGTCCGTATTATGTTATGAGAATTGTTGGTATATTTGGTTGAGGTCCCGGGGGCCTCAGGTGAGTTTCAGACGGGGTTCAGATCATTCTCATTTCATGTTGCATTGCTGAAGATTTCTGCTTCTGGTATTTCCGCATTGTCACGACCCAAAACCTAACTCGTCGTGATGACGCCAATCGTTATAATAGGCAAGTTGACCTTTCCAAAGCACTTTCAAAATTTAATAGAAATGAATTAAGATATTTAAAATAACCGGAGTATTTCATAACAACATGGGTAAAACCCAAATAAAACATAAGTGCACAATGATAGCCCGACATCGGGGTGTCATTAAATTATGTATAGACCGGTCTCTATACATGCTTGATATAACAATTGGCGATGATGGTGCAATATTTATAAATATGTTCATATTGTTGGCAAGATAAGCAAGGGAAAAGAAGGCATAGGTTCTCAGATGCTTGGACCTTGGACCAGCATTTGCATAGTTTTTAATTTTAATGGGTGAAAATCGTTTATATCATCCAAGTTTACTCTAAAAATCAAATCCATCCTCCAACTTTAAACGATTGTCATTTTCATTCTTTTATCGTACGCAATGTCTATTTTACCCTTTGACATTTTCAACTCCCCATATACGTAATACCTTTTTTATATTATCTAGATATTTCTTAATGCATGTATTTATTCATAATTTAAATAATATTATATCTTATCACATAATTTAATTTAAGTTCACTAACATTGTAAATAAAATAATTATATTAAGAATTTATTAAAAAATATATTGCTACTTTATTATTATTATGTTAATATTATATATATTAAAATGCATAGAATATATGTTGGTGTGTGTGATGTTAAGTTCCACTATTTTTATTATTTTATATGTGTATATAGTTTTTGAGTTTTGATTGTTGTTAATAGAATTTTATCTACATTATAATTAAAGTTCATGTAAAGTGTAAATAAATAATTTTTATAAATTTATTATAATATTTGCCTCTATTTTTTGACCATTTTATAATAAATTTAGAATAAACTTCCATATTATATGCTCCATAAAGAATAAAAATGAGAGATAAAAATTGTAGATGGTAAAATAGGTATTTTAAGAAGTCACCTTTGATATGAGGAGCAGAATGATATTTGTTCAAAGTTGGAGGATGAGTTTGATTTTTAAAGCAAACTTGGGGTATGTAAATAATTGTTACCCAATTTTAATGAATAAAAATACAGAAGACTATTAATATGGAGCATACTAACAAGATGGTCTTCAAAAGAAGAAGATTTGTAGGTGCAACAGCCTTCACCATGCTATGTACCAAAAACTTTCTGATGAGAGATATGGTATTATATATTTGCACTTTGTTCAGCCTTTAAATGCTAAAAGATCATAGGCATTCATATTTGATTTTGAGCAAATTCTTAAATTAGCTGGTCATTGGTCTGTAACGACCCGACTGGTCATTTTGAGTATTTGCACTTCGCGCGATAGTTTACGGGCGTGAGTAGCTCCGTATGATGTATTTTGACTTGTGTGAATCGTCTGTTTTGATTTTCAGGCTATTCGGAATCGAATTGGAAGAAAGAATTTCATTATTGAGAACTTAAGTTGGAAAAGTTGACCGGATATTGACTTATATGTAAAGGACCTCGGATTTGAATTCTGGTGATTCCGGTAGCTCCGTATGATGATTTTAGACTTTGGAGCGTGTCCGAAAAGTTATTTGGAGGTCCGTAGTGAAATTAGGCATGAAATGGCGAAAGTTAAATTTTTGAAAAGTTTGACCGAGGAGTTGACTTTTTGATATTGGGGTCGGAATCTGATTCGGATAATTTAAATAGGTTCGTAATATGAAATATGACGTGTGTGCAAAATTTGAGGTCAATCGGACATAATCTTATAGGTTTCGGCATTGGTTGTGGAAGTTGAAGTTTCAAAGCTCATTGATTTTGAATTTAGGTGTGATTCGTCGTTTCGATGTTGTTAGGTGTGATTTGAGGCCTCGAGTAGATCCGTATTATGTTATGGAACTTGTTGGTATATTTGGTTGAGGTCCCGGGGGCCTCAGGTGAGTTTCATACGAGGTTCAGATCATTCTCATTTCATGTTGCATTGCTGAGGATTTCTGGTTCTGGTGTTTCCGCATTGTCACGACCAAAAACCTAACCCTTCATTGCCTATCGTGATAATAGGCAAGCCGACCTTTCCAAAACACTTTCAAAATTTAACAGAAATGAATTAAGATATTTAAAATAATCGGAGTATTTTATAACAACAGGGGTAAAACCCAAATAGAACATAAGTGCAGAATGATAGCCCGACATCGGGGTGTCACTAAGTCATGAGCATCTAATAACCAATCTAGAAACACAATCTACTATAGTCTGTGCCAAATGCCAATACAAGAGAGAAAAGATAATAAGAAAGGAGAAACAAGGACTACGGACGCCAGCAGCTACCTCGTAAGTCTCCGATAATCAGCTCGCGCACGAACTCAGCGACTGCCAGAACTGTACACACCTGGATCTGCACATGAAGTGCAGGGTATAGCATGAGTACAACCAACTCAGCAAGTAACATAATTAAATAAGGAACTGAAAAGCAGTGACGAACTATAATAATACAGATCATTTCAAAAGTTTTCAGTGAAGAGTGAACATGCTTTCAAATCCGGTAGTATAAGCCAAATCAGTTCAAGTTCAAGTAAAATAGATATGAATCTTCCAGAAATTTCACAACAACATCAGATAGCAACTAAGTGCAACAATAAATAAAAGCAAGTACAACCTTTCAAGGCAGCAGTCACTCAACTTCTCTCAACAGCTCAAACTCTCGGCTCTCAGTCCTCAATACACACTCTCAATAGGTACCTGCGCTCACTGGGGGTGTACAGACTCCGGAGGGGCTCTTTCAGCCCAAGTGCTATATTGTTCCGGTGTGTATCCCGATCCAATATTATTGCGGTGTGCAACCCGATCCAATATTATTGCGGCGTGCAACCCGATCCAATAATGTATATATGTAGACCGAAGGCTTGTTGCGGCGTACAACCCGATCTAATATATGTATATATATAGCCCGAAGGCTTGTTGCGGCGTGAAACCCGATCTATATACCTCACAGCTTGCAGCTCGGCACTCAGGACCTATCTCAGTCACTAACCTCTCCAGCCCCTCGGGCTCACAGAATATCATAATACTTAGCCCAAAGAGAGAATACAACAAGTATCAACAAGAAATGAGAGGGAACAGAGATATAACACACAAGTAAGACTGTGAGTGAGTACAAGACAATAATTAACAGTCAATTCAACAAGTATTCGACTGTTTCGGGTCCCAACAGTGATATCATATGGCCTAAGTATGGTTTCTAACATGAAAGGCAGTCAATTGCTCAAAGATAAGGAAAAACAAGTAATATCAATGGCTATTCGACTTTACAATCTCACGGGACGGACAAAGTCACAAATCTCTCTCGGTGCACGCTCACACGCCCGTCACCTAACATGTGCGTCACCTCCAAATATTCACATCATACCAATTCTCCGGGTTTCATACCCTCAAAACTAAATTTAAGACTGTTACTTACCTCAACCGCGTAGAAATCCTACTCCGAAATGCCTTTGCCTCTCGAATCGGCCTCCAAATGTCCCGAATCTAGCCACAAACAGTACGACATAATCAGTATTGTCTAAAAGGATCAATTCCACAAGAAAACTACTAAAATATAGTCTAAAATCCGAAATCGGCTCAACCCGACCCCCCGGGCCCACATCACTAAACCTGACGAAAGTCACAAAACCCGAAAGCCCATTCACTCACGAGTCCAACCATACCAAATTTATCAAAATCTGACCTCAATTGCCCCTCCAAAACCCCAAAATTCACTCTCAAATTCCCAAGTCCTAATCTCCCAAATCTCACCTCAAACACTCACCAACCAGGTGTAAAATCAGTGGAGAAACACCATTATTGAAGATAAATAGGCACAAGGAACTTACCTCATAGATTACTTTGAAATCTCTCTCAAAATCCCCAAAATCCGAGCTCAAAAATGATGAAATGGTGAAAAATCTCGAAGTGTTCTATTTATAGGTTCTGCCCAAACTTCTCACACCTGTGGCTCCATTTCTGCATATGGGGAACCGCATCTGCAGGCAAAGCCCCGCTACTGCGAAAAAATTCCTAAACACTGCCTCCGCTCCTGCAATCAAGTGACCGCATCTGCGCTCCTCGCGGGTGCGGGAACTACATCGCACCTGCGGTCCAAACTCGCACCTGCGCCCCTAAATCCGTTTATGCGACCATCGCAGATGCGGGAATGCCATCGCACCTACGTCCGCTGCCCAGGTCCTCCTTAGCCTCATTTGCGACTCCTCCTTCGCTTCTGCGGGCTCGTACCTGCGCTTCCTACTCCGCAGGTACGGTTACAACAGTTGCAGTAGCTTCAGCTGAAATTCCTCAACTCCCATCAAGCCGTTAACCACCTGAAATCACCCCGAGGCCTTCGGGACCTCAACCGAACATAACAACAAGTCATACAACCCCATGCGAACTTAGTCGAATCTTCGAATCACTCAAGACAACATCAAAACACCAATTACACCCGGATTCAAGCCTAATAAACTTCTAAACTTTCAAATTCCACAAATGACGCCGAAACCTACCAAAACACGCCTGATTGACCTCACATTTTACACACAAGTCAAAAATGACACCACGAACCTATTCCAACTTCTGAAAATCCAATCCGACCCCGATATCAAAATTTCCACTGCCATCCAAAATTGCCAAATTTCCAACTTTCGCCAATTCAAGCCTAATTCTACTACGGACATTCAAATCACATTCCGGATGCGGTCCTAAGTCCAAAATCATCTACAACAACAACAACAACAACCCAGTAGAATCCCATTAATGGGGTCTGGGGAGGGTAGTATGTACGCAGACCTTACCCCTACCCCGAAGGAGTAGAGAGGCTGTTTCCGAAAGACCCTCGGCTTAAAAAATAATAATAATAATAAAAAAAAAAAA
>AWOL01S0031996.1:47554-61013 GCA_000715115.1 Nicotiana otophora
TCCCCCCTGGATAACCGAACCAAGGTACTTGAAGCTGCCTCTACTCGGGATGGCCTGCGAATCAAGCCTCACATCCTCGTCCACTTCCTCTGGCTCAGCGCTAAACTTACACTCCAGGTACTCCGTCTTCGTCCTGCTCAACTTGAAACCCTTAGACTCAAGTGTTTGTCTCCAAACCTCCAGCCTCTCGTTAACACCGACTCGTGACTCATCAATCAGAACTATGTCATCGGCGAATAGCATGCACCATGGCACATCCCCTTGAATATGGTTTGTTAACGCGTCCATCACCAGGGCGAATAAGAACGGACTGAGTGCCGAACCTTGGTGTAACCCCATTACAACCGGAAAATGCTCAGAGTCGCCTCCTACTGTCCTAACCCGTGTCTTAGCCCCATCATACATGTCCTTAATCGCCATAATGTAGGGAACCGACACAGCTTTAGCCTCCAGGCATCTCCAGAGAATTCCTCTAGGAACCTTGTCGTACGCTTTCTCTAGGTCAATAAACACCATGTGCAGATCCTTCTTCCTCTCTCTGTATAGTTCCACCGAGAGAGGAAGAAGGATCTCTAAGTCCAAAATCATCTAACGGAGCTAAAAGAACCATAAAAATTTCAAATCCGAGGTCATTTTCCCACAAGTCGACATCTAGTCGACTTTTCCAACTTAAGCTTACAATTAAGAGACTAAGTATCTCAATTCACTCCAAAACCACTCTGGACCCGAACCAACCAACCCGGTAAGACATAATACAATTGTAAAGCACCAAAGAAGCAGAAATGGGGGAAATAGGGCTATAACTCTCGAAACGACCGGCCGGGTCATTACATCCTCCCCCTCTTAAACAAACGTTCGTCCTCAAATAGGTCTAGAAACATAGCTGGAGTCTCAAATAGGTGTGGATATCTGCTTCGCATCTCCCGCTCGGTTTCCCAAGTGGCCTCCTCCATAGGCTGACCTCTCCACTGCACCTTCACTGTAGCTATATCCTTTGACCTCAACTTCCAAACCCGCCGCTCCAAAATGGCCATCGGCTCCATATCATAAGTCATATCACCATCCAGCTGAACCGTGCTGAAACCAAAACATGGGACGGATCATGGATATACTTCCGGAGCATAGAAATATGAAATATTGGATGCACACTCGACAAGCTAGGTGGCAAGGCAAGCTTGTAAGCCACCTCCCCGATCCTCTGAAGTACCTCAAAAGACCCAATGAACCGAGGGATCAACTTGCCCCAAATGAACCGAGGGATCAACGTGCGAAGCCACTCCTGAATCAATTTCACCTTGTCTAATGCATCCTGGACCAAGTCTGTACCCAAGAGCCTAGCCTTACCTGGCTCAAACCATCCCACCGGAGATCTATACCGCCTCCTATATAAAGCCTCATACGAAGCCATCTGAATGCTCGACTGATAATTATTGTTATATGCAAACTTCGCGAGCGGCAGAAACTGGTCCCATGAACCCCCAAAATCAATGACACAAGCGCGTAACATGTCCTCCAATATCTGGATAGTGCGCTCGGACTGTCCGTCTGTCTGAGAGTGAAAGGTTGTGCTCCACTCAACCTGAGTACCCAAATCTCGCTACAGGCCCTCCAAAACTGCGATGTAAATTGTGTGCCCCTATCTAAAATGATGGAAACTAGGACACCATGAAGGCAAACAATCTCTCGGATGTAAATATCAGCTAACCACTTTGAAGAGTAAGTAGTACCAACTGGAATGAAGTGTGCGGACTTTGTCAGCCGATCTACAATCACCTAAATAGCATCGAACTTCCTCGAAGTCCGTGGGAGCCCAACTACGAAATCCATGGTGATCCGCTCCCACTTTCACTCTAGGATCTATAACCTCTGAAGCAAGCCACCCGGTCTCTGATGCTCATATTTAACCTGCTGATAGCTGAGACACCGAGCCACAAACCCAACTATATCCTTCTTCATCCTCCTCCACCAATAATGTTGTCTCAAATCCTAGTACATCTTCACGGCAACCGGATGAATAGAATATCGCGAGCTGTGGGCCTCTTCAAGAAGAAACTCCCGAAGCCCATCCATATTGGGCACACATATCCGGCCCTACATCTTCAACATGTCATCATCACCAATAGTCACAACTCTAGCATCACCTCGCGGAACCCTGTCCTGGAGGACAAGCAGATGGGGGTCATCATACTGACACTTCCTGATACGATCATAAGGAGAAGACCTAGAGACCACACAAGCCAATACCCGACTCGGCTTCGAAATATCCAATCTGACAAGCTGGCTAGCTAAGGCCTAAACATCCAATGCCAAGGGTCTCTCTACTATTGGAAGATACGCTTAACTCCCAAAACTCTCCGCCCGGCGACTCAAGGAATCAGCCACCACATTGGCCTTCCCAGGATGGTACACAATGGTGATATCATAGTCCTTAAGAAGCTCCAACCACCTCCGCTGACGCAAGTTAAGATCCTTCTGCTTGAACAGATGATGCAAACTCCGGTGATCAGTGTAGATATCACAATGAACACCATACAAATAGTGCCGCCAAATCTTCAAGGCATGAACAATAGCTGCTAATTCAAGATCGTGGACAGGATAATTCTTCTCATGGATCTTCAACTAGCGCAAAGCATAAGAAATAACTCTACCCTCCTGCATCAGAACACATCCAATACCTATCCGCGAGGCATCACAATACACTATGTAAGAACAAGAAGCTAATGGCAGTACTAGAACTGGGGCCGTGGTCAAAGCAGCCTTGAGCTTCTGAAAGCTCTCCTCGCACTCATCCGACCACTTGAAAGGAGCACCCTTTTGGGTCAATTTGGTCAAGGGCGATGCAATATATGAAAACCCCTCCACAAAATGACGGTAATAGCCCGCCAAACCAAGAAATCTCCTAATCTCCGTGGATGAGGACGGTTTGGGCCAACTCTATATCTTCTTCGGATCTACCTGAATACCCTCACTGGACACCACGTGCCCCAAGAATGCCACTGAACCGAGCCAAAACACGCACTTAGAGAACTTTGCATAAAGCTTCTCCTCCCTCAATCTCTATAACAAAATCCTCAGATGCTGGGCATGGTCCTCCTGGCTACGAGAGTACACCAGGATATCATCAATGAATACAATAACAAACGAGTCCAAACAAGGCTGAAACACACTGTTCATCAAATGCATGAATGTTGATGGGGCGTTAGTCAGCCCAAAAGACATCACAAGGAACTCATAATGGCCATATCGGGTCCTGAAAGTTGTCTTAAGAATATCCGTATCCCGAATCTTCAGCTGGTGATACCCTGACCTCAAATCAATCTTGGAGAACACCCTCGCCCCCTGAAGCTGGTCAAATAGACCATCAATACGTGGCAAATGATACTTGTTCTTGACTGTGACCTTGTTCAAATGCTTGTAGTCAATGCACATCCTCATAGAACCATCTTTCTTCTTTATAAATAAAACCGGTGCACCCCAAGGTGACATGCTAGGCCGAATAAACCCCTTATCAAGGAGTTCCTGAATTTGTCCTTTCAACTCCTTCAATTCCGCCGGTGCCATACGATACAGTGGAATAGAAATGGGCTCAGTGCCCGGCACCAAATTAATACCAAAGTCAATATCCCTATCATGCGACATGCCCGACAGGTCAGCAGAAAACACATCCGGAAAATCACGCACCACCGGAACAAAATCAATGGTAGGAGTCTTTACCCTAACATCCCTCACAAAGCCAATAAGGATAGACAACCCTTCTCAACCATCCTCTGAGCCTTCAAGTATGAAATCACTCTACTAGGAACATAATCTATAAAACCGCTCCACTCAACTCTCGGAAACCCCAACATTGCTAATGTCACAGTCTTAGCGTGACAATCTAGAACAACATGACATGGAGACAACCAATCCATACCCAATATCATATCAAAATCGACCATACTGAGCAGCAAAAGATCCACTATGGACTCCAGACCCCCAATAATCACCACACATGACCGATATACACAGTCCACAATAAAAGTATCACCCACAGGAGTAGATACATAAATAGATGAAACTAAGGACTCACGGGGCATATCCAGAAAATGAGCGAAATACGAGGAAACATATGAATAAGTGAAACCAGGGTCAAATAATACAGAGGCCTCTCTGTGGCAAACTGAGACAATACTTGTAATCACAACATCTGAAGCAATGGCATCTGGTCTGGTAGGGAGGGCATAGAAATGGGCCTGGCCACCCCTGATCTGCCTCCCCCTCTCGGGCAAACCCTAGCTGACTGGGCTCCACCCCCGGGCTGGTGCTGATGACATAGACTGGATCCTCTGTGGAGCTAGACCTCCCACTATACGGGGACACTCTCTCCTCATGTGACCAAACTCCCTACACTTAAAACAACTCTCCGGTACTGGTGCAGGGGACTGAAGGGAGTCCCGAGCACCGGGATAATTGGCAGAAGGACCTGCCATAGATGAACCCTGACCCAATGGAGTAAGGGATGAACTCTGTACTGGGAGGGAACCAAGAGATGAACGGACCTGCTGATAACTATGAGAACCATGGCCAGATGATGCACCACATTTGATCTGGATGAGTCGTCTGAACATGTCTGAAAGGACAGCCTCTACCGTGCTGGAACTGACCCCTAGAAGGAGCACCGCTAAATCTTCCCTGTACACGAGGCCTCTTGGCCTCCTTCTCAACCCTCTCCTGACTGCGAACCATATCAATCTAACGATCAATGTCAACAACCTCATCCAAAGAAGCACCAGATACTCTCTCTGGTCATAAGCAATCACAGCTAATAAGTGAGGCCATCTATAAACCTCCTGATCCTCTCCCTATCTGTGGGAAC
Organism: Nicotiana otophora; assembly: GCA_000715115.1. NCBI lineage: Eukaryota > Viridiplantae > Streptophyta > Magnoliopsida > Solanales > Solanaceae > Nicotiana > Nicotiana otophora. The sequence continues at coordinate 52,410 of AWOL01S0031996.1, forward strand.
TAACCAGATAGCATGACAGGACAACTCCGAGAATTACATCTCATACTGCATCACAGACATATCACCCTGACCAAGCTGGTCAAACTGTCTGTGTAGCTCCTCTCTGCGGGACTGAGGCACGAACTTCTCCATAAAGATAATGGAGAACTGCTGCCAGGTAAGGGATGCTGCGTCGACCGGCCTACGCCTCTCATAAGCCTCCCACCAACTGCATGCCGCCCCAAAGAACTGAAAGGTAGTGAACGAGACTCCACTGGTCTCCAGAATACCCGTTGTACGGAGTATCCTCTGACACCTATCCAAGAAAAACTTGTGCATCCTCTCCCTCTGCACTACTGAAAGATGGAGACTGGAGTCTCCCAAACCTCTCCAATATACGCTGCTCATCCTCAGGCATAGCAAGAACCACATAGTCTTGAGCAGCTACAATCGGCTAGGCTAATGGTTCCCCCGATGTCTGGAATCCCTATACCACCTGCTCTGGTGTGCAGGCAGCGGGAGTCTAAGTACCTCCCCTGGCCTGAGAAGTGGTTGCTGCGGCCGGAACAGAGACCGCCTGAGCAAGACTGGTACACGCGGTCAGAATCTGAGCTAAGGCCTCCTAAAGGCTTGGAATCACAATAGGCACAGGTGGTGCCTCATCTTGTGTATCAACAACTGGAATATGGTCCTGATTTGGGGTAATTGGTGGATCTACAGGTACTACCCCAGCTGCTATGTGAGCTGCACCTCTGCCCCTACCGCGGCCTCTACCACGACCTCGGCCTCTCGCGGCCCGGGCTAGTGGTAGTGGTGGCTATCCATCCTGCCCGGTTGTACGAGTCCTCACCAGCTGTGAGAGAATGAAACAACAAATGTTTAGTTAAAAGAATCAACATATTCACATGACAAGAATTCAAGAATGTGGAGTTTTCTAAGGGTTCTGTAGCCTCTCGAAGATAACTACAGACGTATCTATACCGATTAGCAAGACTATACTAAACCTACTCATGACTCGTGAGACCTGTGTAACCTAGGCTCTGATACCAACTTGTGACGACCCAAAACCTAACCCGTCGTGATGGCGCCTATCGTGATACTAGGCAAGCCGACCTTTCCAAAACACTTTCAAAATTTAACAGAAATAAATTAAGACATTTAAAATAACCAGAGTTTTTCATAACAACAGGGGTAAAACCCAAATAGAACATAAGTTCAGAATGATAGCCCGACATCGGGGTATCACTAAGTCATGAGCATCTAATAACCAAACTAGAAACAGAGTCTAATACAGTCTGTGCTAAAAGCCAATACAAGAGAGAAAATATAATAAGAAAGGAGAAACAAGGACTGCGGACGCCATAAGCTACCTCGTAAGTCTCTAATAATTAGCTCACGCACGAACTCAGCAACCGCCAGAACCGTACACACCTGGATCTGCACATGAAGTGCATGGTGTAGCATGAGTAGAACCAACTCAGCAAGTAACATAATTAAATAAGGAACTGAGAAGCAGTGACGAACTATAATAATACAGATCATTTCAAAAGTTTTCAGTAAATAGTGAACATGCTTTCAAATCTGATGGTATAAGTCAAATCAGTTCGAGCTCAAGTAAAACATATATGAATCTTCCAGAAATTTCACAGCAACATCAGATAGCAACTAAGTGCAACAATAAATAAAAGCAAGTATAGCCTCTCAAGGCAACAGTCACTCAACTACTCTCAACATCTCGACTCTCAGCTCTCAGGCCTCAATACACACTCTCAATAGGTACCTGCACTCACTGGAGGTGTACAAACTCCGGAGGGGCTCCTTCAGCCCAAGCGCTATATTGCTGCGGTGTGCAGCCCAATTCAATATTGTTGTGGTGTGCAACCCGATCCAATATTATTATGGCATGAAACCCGATCCAATAATGTATATATATAGCCTGAAGTCTTGTTGCGGCGTACAACCCGATCCAATATATGTATATATATATATATATATATATATATACCGAAGGCTTGTTTTGGCGTGCAACCTGATCCATATACCTCACAGCTCGCAGCTCAACACTCAGGCCCTATCTCAGTCATTAACCTCTCTAGCCCCTCGGGCTCACAAAATATCATAATATGGAGAATACAACAAGTATCAACAAGAAATGAGAGGGAACAGAGATATAACACACAAGTAAAACTGTGACTGAGTAAAAGACAATAATTAACAGTCAATTCAACAAGTATTCGACTGTTGCGGGTCCCAACAGTGATATCATATGGCCTAAGCATGGTTTCTAACATGAAAGGTAGTCAATTACTCAAAGACAAGGAAAACAAGTAATAACAATGGCTATTCGACTTTACAGTCTCACGAGACGGACCAAGTCACAAATCCCTCACGGTGCACGCTCATACGCCCGTCACTAGCATGTGCGTCACCTCCAAATATTCACATCATACCAATTCTCCGGGTTTCATACCCTCAATACTAGATTTAAGACTGTTACTTACTTCAACAGCGTTGAAATTCTACTCCGAAATGCCTTTGCCTCTCGAATCAGCTTCCAAATGCCTCGAATCTAGCCACAAACAGTACGAGATAATCAATATTGTCTAAAATGATCAATTCCATAAGCAAATTACTAAAATATAGTCTAAAATCCGAAATCAGATCAACCCGGCCCCCCGATCCCACGTCTCGAAACACGACGAAAGTCACAAAACCCGAAATCCCATTCACTCACGAGTCCGACCATACCAAATTTATCAAAATCCGACCTTAATTGCCCCTCCAAAACCCCAAAATTCACTCTCAAATTCCAAAGCCCTAATCTCCAAAATCTCACCTCAAACACTCAACAACTAGGTATAAAGTCAATGGAGAAACACCATTATTGAAGATAAATAGGCACAAGGAACTTACCTCAGTAATTACTCCGAAATCTCTCTCAAAATCCCCAAAATCCAAGCTCAAAAATGATAAAAATGGCAAAAAATCTCGAAGTGTTCTATTTATAGGTTCTGCCTAGACTTCTCACACCTACGGCTCCATTTCCACATATGTGGAGCCGCATCTGCGGGCAAAGCCCTGCTTCTACAGAAAAATCCCTAAACACTGCCTCCGCTCCTGCGATCAAGTGACCGCATCTGCGCTCTTCGCGGGTGCGGGAACTACATCGCACCTGCGGTCCAAATCCTGGTTAGTTGTGGTTGCAGAAGCGAAAAGTTACCACAGATACGGTGGTCACAGATGCGACTATTTGTCCGCAAATGTGGAAAGTGCTGGGCAGAGGCTATAACAAAATCGAGGTTTTTGGTTCTTTTATCATATTTTGAGATGTGAGACTCGGATTGAGGCGATTTTTGGAGCACATTTCATCATAAGAATTGGAGTAAGTGTTCTATACTGGGTTTTGGTTATATTTCATTAATCTATCTTCATTTTTGGTAATTGGATTATGAATTTAAAGAGGAAATTGGGGGTTTTGGCCTAAAGTTTCATAATATGATTTTTTGAGTTTTGAACATCGAATTGGAGTCGGATTTGAGTGAAACTAGTATGATTAGACTCATAATTCAATGGTTTATTGGATTTTGTAAATTGTGTCGGGTTCTGAGCTACGAGCCCAGGTTGGTCTTTTGGCCGATTTTGGGCTTTTGATTCAAGATTTGATCTTTTCGATCGGGATTGGTTCCTTTAGCATTGTTTGATGTATTGGAGTTGTTTTTTGTTTGTTTCGAGCCGTTTGGAGGTCGAAACACGCGGGATGGCAATTGGAGCATCGCTTGCCTTACTCGGTATTGGAATTAGCTTGTTCGAGGTAAGTAACTCTTCTAATCTTGCAGCTGAGGGTATGAAACCCTGAAATATGTGTTATGTGATTTGTGTTGAGGTGACGCACATGCTAGGTGACGGGCGTGTGGGCATGCACCATGTGAATTGGGACTTTGTTGTTTCCACGGCACTGAATAGTGGCCCTATTTTGTTGATATCCGTGTTTTCACCATGTGATAAAGTAATTGAGTTATCAATCATGCTAGATATCATGTTTAGGCTTTATGCCAATACTGTTGGGAACCATAGTGGTCTTTTCTTGCCGTCATCTTACTGATTTCACTGATATTGCATACTTAGTCATATTCATGCATTCATATCATATCTCAGTCTCAGTTGTTATTTATTGATACGTCATATCATTGTTGTCGGGCTAGTTTCATGACATTGTGAGCCCGTGATTGAGACTGGAGAGATTGATGACTGAGTGAGGCCGAGAGCCTGATTATGAGTGACAGTTATGGGATCGGGCTGCACGCTGCAGCATGCTATATTGATTTATGCCTGGATCTGGCTTATGATAGTGCTTGGACTGTAAGAACCCCTCCGGAGTCTGTATACACCCCCAGTGAGCGCAGTTGATTATATTGAGGGATGAATCTTCCCCGGACATAGATCTTGTCCGAAGAATTTATATACCTGGAGATGGATCTTCTCCATGGGGCCGGATTGGCCTTCCACGGTACTGAGTGACTAATGATCAATGATGTATATATTTCGGGATGGATCTTCCCTGGGCCGTATGGGCCATATACAGTACCGAGTGGTTGAGCATGATGAGTGGAAAGTGTGAGACAGTGAGATTGAGTATTCTGAGAGTGTGAGTACATGATTCATCTCTGAGATACATGGCATTGGCATGCACACATGACATACAGGCATAGAGATGTATTTTTTCTCATGTTGTACGGTATCACATCATCCATGACTTGAGTTTTTACACACATTGATATATGGGCATAGAGATGTATTTCACACTTGTTATCTGGAAAGAGAATGAAACATCTTATTTATTGTTGAAAGGATTTTTGGAAAAAATTATTGTTTTCAAACTTATTCATATTTTTGGCAACTTTGATAAATGATTTGGGTTTTCACTGATGTACTTGAAAGGCAGAACCATTTTCAGAAATCATGATTTTGCTTAGAATTTTTATCTCTGAGTTACTTCTTGTATTATTTGCTTTAAGTTGTTATGGACTGTTGTTGGCTATTGGTGTGGACCCGACCTTAGTACAAGCTCATCACTACTTTCAACCTAAGGTTAGGTTTGTTACTTATTGTGTACATGGGATCGGTTGTACTTATACTACACTTCTGCACCTTGCGTACAGATGTTGGTTGTTGATGTTGCTGTGATCGATGGGAGCTGGATTGAAGATGTTCCTGCTCCCGGTTGTAGATGCCTCTTGTTCGTGGTAGCTTTAGATCTGTAAAACTCTGTTTATGTACTTTTCAAACAAATGATGTATTTATTTCATTTCAGCTTTGTAAATTCTATTCTTAGAAGCTCATGATTTGTACTACCAGTTCTTGGGGAATGTATCAGATTCAAATAATTTTTTTATTTAGTTGCTTTATTAATTATTACTGAAATTGGTTAGTGATTAACTGGCTTACCTAGCGGGTTGGGTTAGGTGCCATCACTGTCACACCTCCTTTTTCCCGCAACCCTTATTATGAGGTTGAGTTAGAAGAGTTTTTCTGATTTAAAGTGATGTTTTGAAAAGGAATTATTTATTATTTAGAGTCGCCACTTGAAATTATGTTTTGGTGTTCCAAGTCACCTTTTATTTCACTCCCTTATCAAATGGAAGGTTTGGCTCCTTATTTATGGTCTACCAAAATAGAAGACTGAGTAAGAAATTCTGTTGACCGAGGGGAAGGTATAAGGCATCCCTCGAGTCCCGTGGTTCTAGCACGGTCGCTTTATTGACTAACATAAGGCTTAAATCAATTCTTGGCTATGCTTGTATATTACTGGTTGTGATGTGTCTATTATCGCTTAATTAATTATTGTATTTTATTAATTATTTTGACCGAGATGCGGTACGCACACAAGTTACTTCTTTGAAATTAGATGTTAAACCAAGGTACGGAATGTACACATGGTTAAAACATAATTATTTTAAATTTAAAGGTATCGAGACACAGCAGGAATGCGCACATGACCCTTTTTATTACTTAAGCATATTAATCCAAGGTTAGGGTATGAACACATGAGCTAATATTTAAAGTGTGTCTCAAGATTTTCTAACGTATTTATGATTGTTCCATTTGATTAAAAAAAAAACTAATGGCATTGTGATCCTAATCCTTATTAATTAATAATTAATTGTCCTCATTATATGATTGTCATTATTTTAAGCATGATACCAAATGATCTACGACATTAATATAACCTTTGTCACGACCCCAAATTATCCCTCCGTAAGGTGTCGTGATGGCACCTAGTACTAGGTAAGCCTAATATTGCGAAAAATATAAAGAAACACAACATTTTAAAGATAAACAACATATTATAAATAGCCAAGAGTAGTACCACTCGGCATATACAAAATAATTTCCCAAGATCCGGAATATCGCTAAGTCACGAGCTGCTATAATCTATGTAGCTCTATACAAAAGTCTGAAGATAATAAAGAAAATCTCTAGACGAGGGAGTAGAAGGGGACTCCGAAGATCTACGGACGCAAGCAGAAATACCTTGAAGTCTCCTAGAATCAACAGCACGCGCTAATCCCAAGGCTAATAGCTCGTACCTGGATCCGCACACGAAAATCATGTGCAGGAAAGGGCATAAGTACACCACAATGGTACCCAGTAAGTGCCAAGCCTAACCTCGGTCAAGTAGTGATGAGGTCAGGTTAAGGCCCTACCGGAGTAAATATAGTAATTTAAACAGTAAAAGATATAAGTAAAATTTACTATAACACAGTTAAAAAGGGAGCCCTCGGCTCAGAACAAGGTAAACACAGTGGAAAATCTCTCGGGATATCGTCCCGTAGTATCAAATGAATAGGCAGTACATGGGGGATCTCCCGGAATACGTCCATAGTCCCAAAGTAAATATGCAGTGCTAGGGGATCTCCCGGAATACGTCCGTAGTCCCAATTTAAATATGCAGTACAGGGGGATCTCCTGGAATACGTCCGTAGTCCCAATCTAAATATGCAGTACAGGGAGATCTCTCAAAATACGTCTGTAGTCCCAATTTAAATATGCAGTACATGGGGATCTCCCGGAATACGTCCGTAGTCCCAATTTAAATATGCAGTACATGGGGATCTCCCGGAATACGTCCGTAGTCCCAATTTAAATATGCAGTACAGGGGCATCTCCCGGAATACGTCCGTAGTCCCAATTTAAATATGCAAAGCAAGATGAAATGGCAGGTATGACATCGATACAGTTTATACTGGACATAGATAAGGCAAATAAGGAATTAACTAAACATGACGCATAGAATGTCAATTAGGCAGTTAAAACACATAAGCATGCTTCTCTAGTCTAAGTTTCACAATTAAACGTATTAGTGCAATTTAATAAGAAAAAAAACACAATTTATGATTTAGAAAGGAAAAACCGGATTTTTTGCAATAATAGCCCGTGTACGTACTCGTCACCTCACGTACACGGCGCCCACACACCAAATAGTATCAAGATATCGTAAGGGGGACACAAAGTTAGGCAAGCCACTTACCTCGAACCGCTCAAATCAACTTGATATCACGTTCTTGCCACGAGTATCCGACTCCAAATGGCCCGAATCTATTCAAAACAGTACAATAACATCAATACACGCTAATGGAATGTAGCCCACAAGAAAACTACAAAAATTAGGCCAAAAACCCGAAATTGGCTCAAACCCGGCCCCCGGAGCCCATGTCTCGAAACCCGACAAAATTCACAAAACTAGAAAGCTCATTCACTCACGAGTCTAACCATATCAAATTTACTAAAATCCAACACCAAATGGTCCTCCAATCCACAATTCAAACTCCCAAATCCCTAGTCTCCTACTTTAAATTTCCACCTTAAATACACATTAACTAGGTGGGAAAATACATGGCAAGGCAAGATTACTGACCAAAAATAAGCACAAGGAACTTATTTCAAGAAATGCCTCGAAACTTCTCTCAAACATCGCCCTACCCCGAGTTTGCAAAGCCAAAAATGATAAAACTCGCGAAGCCCTTCGGTTTTAATCACTGCCCAAGTATTTCCGCACCTACGGAACCTAGGCTCGCACCTGTGGGTGCGCTTCTACGAAAAAACGTGTGCATCTGCGCAACTCACTTACCCCCTCTACCTTCGCATCTGCCACGAAAGGGCCGCATTTGTGCACTCGCGCCTGCGGAGTCCCTTCCGCTTTTGCGCATCTTGCGCATTTACGAACGTCCTTGCGCAATTATGGGCATCGCAGATGCAGAATCTTCCTCGCACCTGCGACCCCAGGCCAACTCTCACTTTCTCGCATCTGCGCCTCTATCTCCGCATGTGCGGATCGCGCACCTGCGGTCTCTTTTATGCAGGTGCGAAATCACCAGAACCAGCAAAGTTCAGAAATTTCTCTAAGTCCAAATTTTCACCCGTTAAGCATCCGAAACACATTCGAGGCCCACGGGACCTCAACCAAACATACCAACCAATCCTAAAACACCTTACGAACTTAGTCGAGCTCTCAAATCCCATCAAACAACGCAAAAATCACGAATCACCCTCCAATTCAATTTTAAAGAACTTGAAACTTCAAAATTCTACAACCGATGTCGAAACCTATCAAATCACGTCCGATTG
>AWOL01S0032002.1:0-35777 GCA_000715115.1 Nicotiana otophora
CCGTCGTGATGGAGCCTAACACACTGTCTAGCCAAGCCGAATATAACTATAATGAACTCAAGATAACAGAAATGACAGAATTAACATAAGTCTAAAACCTTAACATTACATAATAATACCAATACATGATAAAATTCCCCAGAACTGGTAAATACAGGGTTATGAGTTCTAATACGGAAATACAAGTTTGAATAGCCAAATACAATACTATCTAAAATAGAGGCAACAGTACATAAGAAAAGAGACGCCAAGACTGCAGTCAAGAATGCAACTCTACCTCGTCTCTCGGTGATCAAATCCGATGTATGCCTCAACTACCGATGACTAAGCCCGACACCTGAATCTACACAATTAAGTGTAAAGTGTAGCATGAGTACAACTGACCCCATGTACTCAGCAAGTATAATAACTAATCTCAGAGAGGTAAAAATAGCAAGAATTATAAATGATACTTGCTATAACCTGTACAGGTCATAATTTCAACAAGTATAGAACAATAATGTAATCAAGTCATAAAGCACAGAAGGAACTATTACACCTCACAGTATTACGACGATGTTACACCCCGTAGTAGTGTACGTTGGAATTGCTGTAACATAATTGACATCAGTTCAATGGCAAATTATTTTGAGGTTATAAATATTATGTGTTACATTTCGCATTTTCGTACGTTAATGTTTCGTCGTAAGTTAATCGACGTAGATTCGGGAATGAGATTATTTTTGAGGTTATAAGCATTTATGCTATTTATAATAGGTGATAAGTAAGTGCCGTGAAGGTTAGAGGGTAAACGAATAAAAAAATAAGTTTCGTTGAAGGTTGTCAATTTGGGATAAAATAAGGTCCGAGCTATAATACTCGATATTTATGGACTAGTGCCATACGAGGTACCACATGACCATAATAGTAAGGTGTATAAAGTATGTTAAAAGTAAGTAGTATTTTAAGTAATTTGAGATAATTCTTAATTATGTGGGTAATTGGTTAATTATTGGAGTAGTGGGGGATTAACAAGTTAATTAAGGAAATGGGTGGATAATTATTGGATAGGCTTGATAAGCTCCCAACGTGGCAGCAAACTATGCCCATACAATGACTCTTAAATCACAAAACAAGGTGGCATAATTGGAGGAACTTTTGGCTAAGTCATCACCTAACTGGGGCCCACACCCACTAAGGTAAAAGACTTCTCAAAATCACAAAGAGTAATGTTTATATCTAATCTACATAGCAACATGATTTGCTTGAGAGATGCTTATATCATATGGAATGGAAACGTAATTTTGCTTCAACCAAATTTCATACAAGATTATGTAATAGCAGCGTGAGATGTAATTCTAAGAGAACACGGTACAATCTTTCTCAAGAATTTCATACGGATTTTTCCATACTTCGATCTCGCCATTACGTGCTTTATCGCGATTGATGTGTGTTAGAGGGATTGTCAAGAGAATCGGCTCAGGTATGTTAAGGCTATCCCTTCTTTCTTTTTGGCATGATTCATACGATTCAAATGAAACGAGAAAACGCACAGCTTTCATAAATGACTCTATTCATAGAAGTACTAGGGGTGTCTATGTTGTTGATTCCCTATGTGACTTATTATTATATCTTTTGTTCATGGGTCTCAGAAAAATATATAGTTGATAAAGTTTATCCGAAGACATACTAATCTTATGACATTCCGAGAAATTTTATTAACGTATTTCTTATGCATTTCATTCATTTATACATGTACATTGACCCATGACCAGATGGCATTTTATACGCATATATTATATGTATATGGGATATGGAAAAAGGTAACATCGTTATATACGCACCACCACCAGATCAGCTAGTTTACGTTGATGATTTTGCCCACATTGGCTGAGATGATATGATGGGATACCCTCAGAGGCTTGATGATGTTATATACGTTTCATGCTCGTAGGTCCAGATAAACAGGTTGATAGTCCTCCAAGTAGGCTATCACCTCAGCGGAAGGTGTTGGTGCTCTCCATTTGCTCCGGAGTTGCTTATTTGTTCAGTATGATTTGAACATGTCTTGATTGGTATGGCGGGGCCATGTTCCGACTTTTATGGTATTTATCTATTCTTAGAAACTTGTAGACAGATGTCATGTATACAGATACTTGTATGGCCTTGTCGGCCTATGTTTTGAGTATATAAAGGATCATGCCGGCCTTATAGTCCCGTATGTCATATATATAAGTCGGTACATCATGTTGGGTCATCCTATGTCAAGTATTTCCTCATATTTTGTTCTAGTTATCTCACGACAGCCTTTCTGGCTCATTTACCTATGATAGTATAATATGAAAGATACGTTACATTGGTACTCGGTTGAGTATCGCGACCCATTGGTTTGGGTCGTGACAAGAACCATCTGTGTGTGTGCGTGTGTGCACAATTACCCAAGTACTCTGCTCAGTCAATGATCTAACATATAAAGATGAGATGTAAGCAATCCAGGTAAATATCCAAGGAAATTGCAAGTAAAGATGAATGCAACATCCAAAACAACACTAGCCAAATATTCCTCATTATTTTCATATCCGTACCACATCACTGATTAGTTTTCCACAATCTGCGTGTACACCATTAAGAGCGAAACATGAGAGGGTAACCCTAGGGGGATGAATCCATATCCATACACTGCACGGACAACTCATGTGATGTACGTACAACTCACATGCTAATAATATCAACTACACAGACAACTCACGTGCTAATAATATCAATATTTGGATCCACACGAATAACTCATGTGCCAATAATACCAGCCGCATGGACAAATCGCGTTCCAATAGTCACTATCTACCCGACGTGGTCACATGCTACTAGTCCAGATCATAACACCCAGAAAGCAAATATACGAGAATACATACATGATCAATCATTATCAAGTTTCATACTCCTAGACTGGTATAAATAACATGCTATGTAGTAGGCATGTGCAATGTGTGCTATCACAGCTAGAACAGACAATTTCATCACGAAATAGCAGTTTATCAGGTTCAATCAGGAGAATAACCTCAACGTAATCTCAAATGTGGTACAAATAGCTCACACATGAATACCAAGATGAGAAACATCACATCATGAAGCTTAGCAATCAATTAAAGGCATATCATAGCCTAAGCACTACTTCAAGCATGAAATAGTACCCACGTGCACGCATATGGGCTCAACCATACCTTAAGAAACTAGTGCCTCAACCAAGTTTAGGTAAGATACTTACCTCAAGCAAGACGAATCACTCCTCTAATAAGTCCTTCCTACGTGATCAACCTATGGACGGCTCAAATCTAGCCAAAATAACTTAATACCATCAATAATAGATATAGGAAACAATCCCAAATGACAAAGCTAAAGTCTTGAATCAAATATGCAAAGTTAACCCCGGGCCCGCACCCCGGAACAGACAAAATTAACAAATTCCGAACACCCATTCAATTACGAGTCCGACAATACTCATTTCATCCAATTTCATTCATAAATCGACCCGTAAATAACCATATCTCACTCTCTAATGACATAGTCCAAAAACCCTCAAATCCCACCTTTAATTCTCATAAATTAGGTGTAAAAAATTTGTTACGACCCAAACTGATGTGCCATGATGAGTGCCCGAGTCCTACCTTTCGAACACCCTTAAGCATGCGTCTAAGATATAAACATGAATTAAGGGTAGGTCATGAATAACATCTGTCAATAAACTGCTGAATCACATGAATAACATACGTGAGGAAAATATGTCCGCAAGACATATATACATATACATGAGGAATACGGTAGGGCGAGCCGACAAGACTGCTATAGAAAAATATATATCCAAAACTAGAAGCCGACAAGGCCACATATTATCCAACTATACATGACTGTTTACAGACCTCTAATAGAGTATACAACTATATAAAGGACCGGACTAGGCCCCATCGTACCCATATCTACATACAAAAATAGCGTACCAAAACTAATAACAGCTCCAGATCAAGTAGAGCACACCAACTCTCGCTGATCAAGGATCCTAAAAAAGGGACCATCAGCCTCTCTACCTGCACCTGCGGGTATGAAACACAGCATCCCAGGCAAAAGGGACGTCAGTACGAATAATGTACCGAGTATGTAAGGCATAAAAATCAGTACATAAAAGACATAAATGAAACATGGAGTAGAGGAATCCGCGTGTAAGTCTAAATAACTTTGTGAATCCTGAAATATTTATAAAGTCATGCATGTGCATATAAATGTCGTATCATGCATAGGTATATGTGTACATAACATCATCAGGCTTCTGAGGGCATTCCATCATATCATCTCGGCCTCTGTGGGTGAAATCATCAACATATACCAACTTATCAGGTGGTGGTGCGTATATAACGCCATAACCTTTTCCCATATCTCATATACATATAACATATGCGTATATAACACCATCTGGTCATGGGTCGATGTACATGTATAAATGAATAAAATGCATAAGAAGTAAGTTAATAAGATTTCTCGAAACGTCATAAGATCAATATGTCTTCGAATAAATTTTATCAATTACGCATTTTTCAGAGACCCATGAACAAAAGATATAATAATAAGACACATGGGAAATCAAGAACACAAGCACCCCTAGTGCTTCTATGAATAGAGACATTTATGAAAGTTGTGCGTTTGCTCGTTTCGTTTGTATCATTCGAGTCATGCCAAAAGGAAAGAAAGGATAGCCTTAACATACCTGAGTCGATTCTCTTAAACATCCCTCTAACCTACGTCTTTTGCGAAAAACATGTAACGACAGATCGAAGTAGGAAAAAATCCGTATGATATTCTTGAGAAAGATAATACCGTTCTCCCTTAGAATTTCAAGTCACACTGCTTATAGCATTCTTAAGTTTCATAGGATTTTTTGGTGAAGTTACATCCGTTACTTAGCAAATCTAGCATCACACATTAATGAGATAAGAAGGTCTCTTAATATTGTAGGTTATGGGCCCCACTTTTGTGGCTTAGTTTTGCCCAAAGATCCCCTAAATGTGCCACCTAGTCTAATGAACCAAGAGTCATTGTTACATAGCCCCTTGCTGCCATATTGAGGTGAGGTCTCATTTAAGCATATCCACCAAAATCAATTACCTTGTTAATCTCCTACTAAAAAATCAATAATTACCTAATTATCCACATAATTAGGTATTATCTCAAATTACTTAAAACACTACTCACTTTTAACATACTTTATACACCTTACTATTATGGTCATGTGGTACCCTGTATGGCACTAGTCCATAAGTACGGGGTATTATAGCTTGCACCGTATTTTATCCCAAATTGACAATCTTCAACGAAACTCATATTCTTTGATTTGTTTACCCTCTAACCTTCACGGTACTTACTTACCACTTGTTATAAATAGCATAAATACTTATAACCTCAAAAATAATCCCATTCTCGAACTTACGTCGATTAACTTATAGCGAAACTTTAACGTACGAAATGCGGGATGTAACATCCTTCTCCCTTAGAAATATTCGTCCTTGAATGTTTAACTCCCCGGGATCTATATAAAATTTTGGCAGAGTCGCCTTTGTAACAATACTACTACCAACCTTTCCTGTAAAAAAATCAATAATACAATGCCACATAGGGCCACAATCATCATTAACGACAATAGCCTCACACGACCAATGACAATAACTAACACATGAATCCATACACACACCTTAAGTCTGTGATGTCTCAGTCGGATCCTCCTCTAGAAGAGGAAACAAGCGGGGATACTGTCACGACCCAAACCGATGGGCCGCGACGGGCACCCTGTACCTTACTCAACTGAGTACCAACATAACGCATCTTTTCTTATTACATCATCAAAGGTAAGTGGGCCAGAAGGGGCGTCATGAGGTAACCAGAGTAACATGAGGGAATACCCGACATAGAACGACCCGTCTTGATATAGAAACTCATACCTGTGACATACGGGCCTATAAGGACAATGTGATCCTTTATATACTTAAAACATAGGCCGACAAGGCCATACAATCTTTCACGTATACGACATATGTCTACAAGCCTATAAGGATACATAAATGTCATAAAGGTCGGGAAAGGGCCCCACCATACTAATCAATACATGTCCTAATCATACTGACCATACAAGTAACTTCAGAGCAAATGGCCTACTTGGAGGACTCTCCACCTGTCCATCGGGACCTGCGGGCTTGAAACACAGCATCTCTCGGCAAAGGGACGTCACTACAAATAATGTACCGAGTATGTAAGGAATAAAAATCAGTAAATAAAAGACATAGAGAAACATGGAGTAAAAGACTTAACATGTAAGTCTGAATAGCTCAGTAAATCATTTCATATTTATAATTCCATACACGTGCGTATACATTCCATACCATGCATAGGTATATGCGTTCATAACATCATCAAGCCTCTGAGGGCATCCCATCATATCATCTCGGCCACTCTGGGCAAATCATCAACGTATACCAGCTGATCAGGTGGTGGTGCATATATAACGCCGTAATATTTTCCCATATCCCATATACATATAATATACGGGCATATAACACCTCTGGTGTACATGTTTAAATGAATGCAATGCATGAGAAGTACGTCAATAAAATCTTTCTGAATGTCATAAGACCATTATGCCTTTGATTAATATCATGAAGTAAACTTTATCAACTTGCATATTTTTGGAGACCAATCAACAAATGATATAATAATAGGACACATGGGAAATCAAGAACATAAGCATCTCTAGCATTTCTATGAATAGAGTCATTTATGGAAGTTGTGCATTTGCTCGTTTCTTTTGTATCGTATGGATCATGCCAAAAGGAAACAAGGGATAGTCTTAATATACCTGAGTCGATTCTCTTGACAATCCCTGTAATACACGTAAAGTATGACAAAACACGTGACGCCAAGATCGAAGTAGGGAAAACTTCTTATGATGTTCTTGAAAAAGATTGCACCGTACTCCCTTAGAATCGCAAATATCACGCTGATATAGCGTTATGAAATTTCAAATGAATTCATGTTGAGAATCTGATTTCCGAGAGTTAAAGTCCATCCCATGTTGTGAATTAACGTCCATTCCATTTTGAGAATGCCTCCGTTCTTGGCACACACATCTCCATTCTCCACAACAATGATGTAGGAAATAATGAGGTAGGAATATGTCTTAAGCGTTTTGGGTTGTGGGCCCCACTTTAGGGGTGCCTAAGCCACCAAAAACTCCTCCAAAATGAGCCACCTTACTATATACCTAAGAGTCACAAATGGGTTCTTTATCCAATCTCATGGGCTGCCACGTTGGAGCCCTTACTCTTATCCAAATATTCACCCCTTTTTGCTTATTCAACTTTGTTAATCTCCCAGTAATTCAATAATTAACCAATTACCCACATAATTAGAATTATCCTAAATTACTTAAAATACTACTCACTTTTAACACACTTTATATATCTTACTATCATGGCCATGTGGTACCTTGTATGGAACTAGTTCATAAATACAGGGTATTATAGCTTGGACCGTATTTTATCCCAAAATATCAAACTTCGAGGAAACTCATTTTCTTCGATTCGCTTACCCTTTTACCTTCACGAATTTACTTATTACTTTATTGGAAATAGTGTAATACTTATAACCTCAAAATAATCGCATTCTCGAGCTTACGTCGATTAACTTACGACGAAACTTTAACGTACGAAAATGCGGGATGTAACATCTCATTTCTGAGCTTCCATCAGCTTATTTATGGCGTACTTTCACGTACGAAAACATGGGGTGTAACATCATTCCCCCCTTTGGAGCATTTGTCCTCAAATGTTGACTGATGCACTTATCATTATCATAACCTATAGCTCTTGTGAAAACTTTAGTACTCTCCTTGCCATCTAGATAACTGTTCTGTGAATATTTCCAAAGGCCAGGGCATTCTCCCCTTTAGACTTCTTTCTCATATCACGACTTGTGGTCGGAATCCTTCCAATCTCATAACTGTTGCTACCTTCTATCATGCCGTCTGTATGACTCTGACCTTGTAAATATGCCTATGCGATTCTCTATTTTTTCCTCCAGCTTTTAGCCAATCTCTAGGCCTCACTTTGTAAACATATACAGAGCTTGATAAGATGTCTCCCTGGGCATCTATAAGTATACTGAAGTTCTTCGCTCAGTACTTTGTTGAACTTACGGATATTGCTATATCTTATTTCATAGACCCGATTATCCATTCGTATGACTTTACTGTATCCAGGTAGGTCATACTATACCATAACTCTTACTTTGATTTATCGTTACTGAGGTCTGCTACCAAATTCCAGATTACTCTCGTTGCTTATCCCATATGTATAAATCTAAGTCCTTTAATGCTTTCTCATTACTGTTCATCTTAAGAATGACGACCTAATCTCATATCATACTTTGTAACTTTTATCCATCAATTGTTGATTCACCTCAGTATTGATATACAATTTACCATTGATAATTTGACCTTTTATGTAACAGTGCCGCAAGGGCTCACGTCGCATCGAGGAACATTTGAAATGATTAGACTGATCCACCTGGGAGCGATACCATGCTTCCATAACCATATTTCATAGCACCCCAATGTGATTCACCTTACGTGGGTATTTTAATCTTGTACAATTCATGAAATCCCTTCAAATCATCACTCAATCGAAGGCCCAAACGTCATCCTTTATCTATCACAATTACACCCTCATTTTACTACCTAGGCAGCATTCCATCTCCTGTAAATGCTACTAGTCTTGGACTCTTTTGAGTTCATTCAGGCTATACTGAGCTTTCTATAACTTAGAGAAACCACCAGCTCTCTTGTTTTCATGGGCTTAATCCCGAGGACTTATCCATTCTTGTCACCTTCTCACTTGCCCTTTCTTATCCTTACTCGTGTCTTCCTAAAACCTGTCGCTCTACCATACTTTAGCTTGCGACCTATACATATCTATTTACACTACTTTCAACTTTCCTTCAATTGGCTTGCACCATAGATTTCCTTATGTTATTATGGAACATCAAGCGAGACATCACATCGTTTCCAACTCTTCTTTATTCTCTTAATTAGACTTCTCGATACCTAGAAACCATAGGCTGGAAGATATTCTATTGACGACGCCGCTATCATTCCTGGATACTGAATCCCAGCGGTTCTAACTTTTTATCCGAAGTATGGACTATTTACAACCTTCTGCACTTGAGTATCTCGTATGTTGGTTACGTTTACTTTACTTACCTTAAAATCTCGCATCACATATTCTATCTCTTTCATGACCGTGCTTTAACACATGTATAATTCACATCCACAACTTGAAGCTCTATTATAATATTTGCACCTCTGGTGCATACACAATCCGGTGGGAGCTTTATACTGACTTCTTATGAGGCTGGTACACTACTAACTGGCTTTACCATAGAGCCGTTATAGAATATGGCTACTGTACTATCTTTTGTGTTCCTCTGATATTAAGAGTGATTCTGCTATGTTCTCATTCATGATTCCTGTAATTTTATGGGTCCAATAATCGGACTCCTTATTTACTTAGTTGATTAAACTTTTTAGTTTCCTCTTCCTTCTGATCAGCCTACATTTAGGCTTAAGCTATCTTCCGATCTGCGGCTCATGGTATTAGTTATTATTTTAGCCTTTCATAGAGGCTATAGAATATCCGAGATACCATCATCTAATAGTTCAATCCCTTATCTATTACCTGGACTCAAATCTTTCTTTGAACTTATAACAGAGTCTTCTACAACTGTATGATTGTCAACATATATATTGCATGGATAATACTACGAACTCTTAAATGCGTTCATAACGTAACTAACTCTGGATCATCGATCGAATAATTCCTTTCGTTCTTTCTCAACTTTCTTTAAACGTAAGTTATTACTTTTCCTGGTCTTTTTTCTCCTTGTTGTACGAATGCTTGGCATATCTTAGTGCCCACACATATTGGAATTTCATACAAACCATATGATCTTGAACATCACCTTTGATTTTACTTCCCGTTCATTGACCACGGTAGGTGCCACTTTCTTATGGAGTGCATATAATGTTGTAGTGAGACTGTTCTTACATGACCATTTCTTCTTCAAGTTTCTATGCTTAGGTTGAAACCTTATCCCTTTTTTCCTTAGCTTGTTCTTCATTCTAGTACTTAGAGAGGACCATATGACTCTTGTAAAGCAAAGAGCTTATTGCATTGCATACTCGACGTAATATTTGAAGTTCTTCCTCGCCTATAATTATCCGTAGTTACTTACATCCACACCCTTGTGCTTGTAGGGTTACTTCTGAACTGATATTTTGACTATCTTCCCAGTGGCACTCTCTTCTATTTCCATAATACTCATACGGTACCTTTAAATATCCCAACTCCTATCTGAATATTTTTCAAGGATCACGATGTCATATATGCGAGACTGATTTCCCCATGTTGGGGTTCACTATATTTATCTTGCACGATATGTTGATTTGTCTGTATCCTCTTGTCTAGCCATAACTAGGCTCTTCCCGAGTCAATTACTAACTATGTGTTGGGCCATTCTCATATCAATATTCCGTGTAATCTTTCTTGGGTTATTTCCTTTGTCTGAACTTACATCTCGCACTAGCTCCTTATTTATCAATAACATCTCGGGCAGGAACCCTTACTTCCTTTCTTTGACGTCGTGCTTGCATAATGTTTGTGAATCGTAGCATATCTTAGGATTTAGATAAATGTAATCTCATTCCTTTCTCATGTTTATCGCATTCTTCCTTTACCATTTCATAGTTACTAAAACCACTTAATTTTGACTTTATTCCACATCACTCCATATTCCCCCCTTTACGGGAGTATTTAAGATTTAGTGCTACGATGATCAATGTATAGATGTTTTACCTCTTACTCATGAGGGAGACACCCAGTGTAACTGGCACATATAATCCCTTAAGCGTAACTTCGCTCACATTGCTTGCTTTAGGAAAGCGTCTTTCTGAATGACCTTTAAAGGTTATTCTTCTGTCGTCCATTCTATTATCGCCGAAATGCAATATGAAATTCTCATGATACCTTGTTCATGTTTAGTTTACCTTGTTCACCAGCCCATACTTGATTTGTATTACTCTGGGGTCTAACTTTTCCTTCTGGTAGTTGCATTGGAGTCACGAACGTATTTCTCGAAATGAGGATATGACTTTATGGCCTATACTCTTTTGTTGCCTCAAGGCCTGTCACCTCTCATCCTTTCCATCACGTGACAATAGACTATAATACTATCATCTTTTTGATCTACCGTTGTCATCCATATATCACATCTTACTCATAATGCTTCATTTACTTTCTTCTAATTTCCCGCTAACATTTATGTCTATCACTTTATCCTGAAAACTCGAACAAGACATTCCTTTGCCTTTACCTCACTTACTCCATCTACTGGCTCTTCGGGTTGCCTAACATTCTTTATCTTTTAGGGACGGGGGCCATACTAAGTTAATATTTATCCCTTCAAGGTTTCCGGTGCCTATCTTTGTAGTACTCATATCTAGCTGTACTATTTTAGAGTGTACCCTCTGGGTGTCTCCCAAGAAGATCTATTAGCACATTTGTAATATCCTTTGGAAATGTCAGCTAACGCTAATAATCCATCCACTATTTTGGGTTACCCTAACCCTAGCTAGATCCTGATATCCTGCCTTCTCTTATATTACTTCTGTTAGCGCCCACAGGGCATAAATGAGGTGGGTGTGGCCAATTGTACATACCTTTGTTATTGTTGAAGGTAACTTAAAAGGCTTATATTCTTCTGCGTTAATCTTCATTAGTTGGGTACCTCATACCTTTTTTCATCTTGCTTCTTTTGCCTGTTGAAATTTGTATCTATCTTCTGAATCTGTCATTGCCTTTCACCATAGGGGTGGATAGATATTCTTGCCTTAAGGCGCCTTATCAAGAGGCTTACATATCTTAATACCCACATGATTTACTAAAGACCTTACATTTATTAATCATAAGCATCATGAAAAATCTAGTTCCTCTCACTCAACTCTTCCATAGCCACATTCAATTTCTTACCAACCATCTTTCTAGTTGTAGGCATTGTCGTATTCTGAATAAGATAGAGTTTAAGAAATTGAGTTCTTATAACTAAGCTCTATCACACGATCTAGAGTAAGAAGAAAGAGTGGCAGTCCTAAATGCCCTGTAGCCTCCTGCTTATAGGTGTGGTGCACAACACACCCATAAACACGACTCTACTGAACATGGCTTGTAGACAACCTAGGATAGAACTACTCTGATACCACTTTTGTCATGACCCAAATCGATGGGCCGCGATGGGCACCCGATACCTTACTCAACCGAGTACCAACATAACGCATAGTTTCTTATTACATCATCATAGGTGAGTGGGCCAGAAGGGGAGTCATGAGATAACTAGAGTAAACATGAGGGAATACCCGACATAGAACGACCCATCCTGATATAGAAACTCATACCTGTGACATACTGGCCTATAAGGCCAATCTGCAGCTCATGGTATTATTTATTACTTTAGCCTTTCATAGATGCTATGGAATATCCGTGATACCATAATCTAATAATTCAGTCCCTTGTCTATGACCTGGACTCAATTCTTTCTTTTAACTTATAACAGAGTCTTCTAGACCTGTATGATTGTCAACATATATGTTGCATGGATAATACTACGAACTCTTAAATGCGTTCATAACGTAACTAACTCTGGATCATCGATCGAATAATTCCTTTCGTTCCTTCTCAACTTTCTTTAAACGTAGGCTATTACTTTTCCTGGTCTTTTTCCCCCTAGTTGTACGAATGCTTGGCATATCTTAGTGCCCACACATATTGGAATTTCATAAAACCCATATGATCTTGAACATCACCTTAGATTTTACTTCCCGTTCATTGACCACGGTAGGTGCCACTTTCTTATGGAGTGCATATAATGTTGTAGTGAGACTGTTCTTACATTACCATTTCTTCTTCCAGTTACTATTCTTATGTTGAAGCCCTCTCCCTTATTTACTCAGCTTGTTTTTCATTGTAGTACTTAGGGAGGACCATCTGACTCTTGTAAAGCAAAGAGCTTATTACATTGCATACTTGACAGAATTTTTGATATTCTTCCTCGCCTATAATTATCCGTAGTTACTTACCTCTACGCCCTTGCTTGTAGGGTTGCTTCTGAACTAATATTTTGACTATCTTCCCACTGGCACTCTCTTCTATTTCCGTAACACTCATACAGTACCTTTAACTATCCCAACTCCTATCTGAATATTTCTCAAGGATCATGATGTCATATATGCGAGACTGAATTCCCCATGTTGGGGTTCACTATGATTATGTTGCACAACCTATTGATTTGTCTGTATCCTCTTGTCTAGCCATAACTAGGCTCTTCCTGAATCAATTACTAACTACTCGTTGGCCCATTCTCATATCAATATTCCGCGTAATCTTTCTTGGGTTATTTTCTGTGTCTTAACTTACTTCTTGCACTGGCTCCTTATTTATCAATAACATCTCGGGAAAGAACCCTTACTTTCTTTCTTTGACGTCGTGCTTGCATAATCGTAGCATATCTTAGGATTTGGATAAATGTAATCTCATTCCTTTCTCATGTTTATCGCATTCTTCCTTTACCATTTCATAGTTACTAAAACCACTTAATTTTGCATTTATTCCATATCACTCCATATTCCCCCTGTTATGGGAGTACTTAAGATTTAGTGCTACGGTGATCTACGTATAGATGTTTTACCTCTTCATTTTTGGCATCTTTTCACATCATCGATGAACTTTACTCGCCTCACGGTAATCCTTCTGTACCAAGGATAACTAAATTCCTTACTCATGAGGGAGACACCTAGTGTAACTGGCACATACAATCCCTTAAGCTTAACTTCGCTCACATTGCTTGCTTTAGGGAAGCGTCTTTCTGAATGACCTTTAAAGGTTATTCTTTTGCTATCCATTCTATTATCGCCGAAATGCAATATGCAATTCTCATAATACCTTATTCATGTTTAGTTTATCTTGTTCACCAGCGCATACTTGATTTGTATTACGCTGGGGTCTAATATTTCGTTCTAGTAGTCGCGTTGGAGTCACAAACATATTTCTCGAAATAAGGATATGACTTTATGGCCTATACTATTTTGTTATCTCAAGGCCTATCACCTCTTGTCCTTTCCTTCACTTAACTATAGACTGCAATACTGTCATTGTTTTGATCTACCGTTGTCATCCATGTATCACATCTTATTCATAATGCTTCATTAACTTTCTTCTTATTTCCGGTTAACATTTATGTCAATCACTTTATCCTGAAGACTCGAACAGGACATTCTTTTGCCTTTAGCTCCCTTGCTCCATCTACTGGCTCTTTAGGTTGCGTAACATTCTTTCTCTACTAGGGACGAGAGCCATACTAAGGTAATATTTATCCCGTCAAGGTTTTCGGTGCCTATCTTTATCTACTAATAGATCTCACAAGGAGATCCATTAGCAAATTTGCAATATCCTTTGGAAATGTCAGCTAACGCTAACAATCCGTCCACCATTTTGGGTTACCCTAACCCTAGCTAGATCCTGATACCCTGCCTTCTCTTATACTACTTCTGTTAGCACCCAAAATTCATAAATGAGGTGGGGGTGGCCAATTGTACATACCTTTGTTATTGTTGAAGGTAACTCAAAAGGCTTATATTCTTCTGCGATAATCTTCATTAGCTGGGTACCTTATCCCCTTTTTCATGTTGCTTCTTTTGCTTGTTGAAATTTGTATCTATCTTCTAAATCTGTCATTGCCTTTCACCATAGGGGTGGATAGATATTCTTGCCTTAAGGCTCCTTACCAAGAGGCTTACATATCTCAGTACCCACATGATCTACTAAAGACCTCACATTTATTCAGCATAAGCATCATGAAAAATCGAGTTCCTCTAACTCAACTCTTCCATAGCCACATTCAATCTCTTACCAACCATCTTTCTAGATGTAGGCATCGTCGTATTCTGAATAAGATAGAGTTTAGGAAATTGAGTTCTTACAACTGAGCGCTATCACACGATCTAGAGTAAGAAGAAAGAGTGACAATCCTAAATGCTTTGTAGCCTCCTGCTTATAGGTGTGGTGCACACCACACCCATAAACAAGACTCTACTAGACACGACTTGTAGACTTCCTCGGATAGAACTGCTCTGATACCACTTTTTTCACGACCCATACCGATGGGCCGCGACGGGCACCCGGTACCTTACTCAACTGAGAACCAACATAACGCATCTTTTCTTATTACATCATCATAGGTATGTGGGCCAGAAGGGGTGTCATGAGATGACCAGAGTAAACATGAGGGAATTCCCGACATAGAACGACCCATCCTGATATGGAAACTCATACCTGTGACATACGGGCCTATATGGCCAATGTGATCCTTTATACTTAAAACATAGGTCGACAAGGACATACAATCTTTCACGTATACGACATATGTCTACAAGCCTCTAAGGATACATAAATGTCATAAAGGTTAGGACATCGTCCCGCCATACTAATCAATACATGTCCTAATCATACTGACCACACAAGTAACTTCGGAGCAAATAGAGCGCACCAACATCTTCCGCTGAGCTTATAACCTAATTGGAGGACTCTCAACCTCTCTATCGGTACCTGCGGGCATGAAACGCAGCGTCCCCCGGCAAAGGAACGTCATTACAAATATTGTACCGAGTATGTAAGGAATGAAAATCAGTAAATAAAAGACACAGAGATACATGGACTAAAAGATTCAACATGTAAGTTTGAATAGCTTGGTAAATCATTTCATATTTATAATGCCATGCATGTGTGTATAAATACTATACAATGCATAGGTATATGCGTTCATAACATCATCAAGTGTCTAAGGGCATCCCATCATATCATCTCGGCCACTGTGGGCAAATCATCAATGTATACCAGCTGCACAGGTGGTGGTGCATATATAACACCGTAACCTTTTCCCATATCCCATATACATGTAATATACGCGTATATAACACTATATGGTGTACATGTATAAATGAATGCAATGCATGAGAAGTACGTCAATACAATCTTTCGGAATGTCATAAGGTCATTATGCCTTTGGTTAATATCATGAAGTAAACTTTATCAACTTGCATATTTTCTGAGACCCATGAACAGATGATAGAATAATAGGACACATGTGAAATCTAGAACATAAGCATCTCTAGCATTTCTATGAATAGAGTCATTTATGGAAGTTGTGCATTTGCTCGTTTCGTTTGTATCGTATGGATCATGCCAAAATGAAAGAAGGGATAGACTTAACATACCTGAGTCGATTCTCTTGACAATCCCTCTAACAAACGTTAATTACGACAAAACATGTGACGGCAAAATCGGAGTAGGAAAAACTTCGTATGATATTCTTGATAAAGATTGCACTGTACTCCCTTAGAATCGCAAATATCATGTTGCTGTAGCGTTATGAAATTTTATATGAATTCATGTTGAGAATTTGATTTTCGAGAGTTAAAGTTCATTCCATGTTGTGAATTAATGTCCATTCCATTTTGAGAATGCCTCCGTTACTAGCACACACATCTCCATTCTCCACAATAATGAGGTAGGAATATCTCTTAAGACTTTTGGGTTGTGGGCTCCACTTTAGGGGTGACTAAGCTACCAAACATTCCTCGAAAATGAGTCACCTTACTATATACTTAAGAGTCACAAATGGGTTCTTTATCCAATCTCATGGGCTGCCACGTTGGAGCCCTTACTCTTATCCAAATATTCACCCCTTTTTCCTTAAACAACTTTGTTAATCCCCCACTAATCTAATAATTAACCAATTACTCACATAATTAGAATTATCCCAAATTACTTAAAATACTACTCATTTTTAATATACTTTATACATCTTACTATCATGGCCATGTGGTACCTTGTATGAGACTAGTCCATAAATACGGGGTATTATAGCTTGGACCGTATTTTATCCCAAAATGTCAAACTTCGACGAAACTCATTTTCTTCGATTCACTTACCCTTTTACCTTCACAAATTTACATATCACTTTGTTTGAAATAGCGTAATACTTATAACCTCAAAATAATCGCATTCCCGAGCTTACGTCGATTAACTTACGATGAAACTTTAACGTACGAAAATGCGGGATGTAACATCTCATTTCCGAGCTTCCATCAATTTATTTATGGCGTACTTTCACGCACGAAAATATGGGGTGTAACAGATACCTAGATTTCATATCTTCTTCGCCTTCTCAAGTCATTTCTTCCATATTATTATTTCTCCAAAGTACTTTCACCGAAGCTACGTCTTTAGTCCTCAATCACCGAACCTATCTATCTAGTATAGCAATGGGAGTTTCCTCATATAATAGCTGCTCTGTGAGATTTTCTTCAGGTTATAAGCATTTATGCTATTTATAACAAGCAATAAGTACGTTCCGTGAAGGGTAAATGTTAAACAAATCAAAGAAAGTGAGTTTCATCAAAGTTTGTCAATATGGGATAGTATACGGTCCGAGCTATAATACCCGGTAAGTATGGACTAGTGCCATACAAGGTACCCCATAACCACGATAGTAGGGTACATAAAGTGTGTTAAAAGTGAGTAGTATTTTAAGTAATTTGAGATAATTCTTAATTATGTGGGTAATTGATTAATTATTGGGTAATGGGATATTACCTAATTAATTAAGAAATTATTGGATAATGATTAAACCCCCAACTAAGGAATTACGTGGCAGCACCCCCATCCCATTTAAGTGACTCATTAAGTCTTACATAGATGGCGTACTTTGAGGGAATAGGGTGGCTTAGTCATCCACCAAGTGGGCCACACCCACTAAAGGCTTTCTACAATTAGGAAGATACTACATGCCATCAAGTAACTTCACATTTTTGCACTGAAAATTCATGTGTGTCTGACAGATCAAATTGAATCTCTTGTGTAAGTAGAGTGGACTGATCGTGAGCAAGTAATCAAAACAATTCCATACCAAATTCTAAGAGAATTGGTTGTTCTTTTTTGATTTTGTAAAGCGTGAATTGCAAATTCTAAGAGAATCCGTTCAGGTATGTTAAGGCTATCCCTTCTTTCTTTTTGGCATAGCTTTCATAAATGACACAATTCATAGAGCTACTAGGGGTATCTATGTTCTTGATTCCCCATGTGACATATTATTATATCTTCTGTTCATGGGTCTGAGAAAAATACGTAGTTGATGAAGTGTATCCGTAAGGTATATTGATCTTATAACGTTCCGAAGAAATCTTATTAACGTATTTCTTATGCATTTCATTCATTTAAATATATACATTGACCCATGACCAGAAGGCGTTATATACGCATATATTATATATATATGGGATATGAAACAAGGTTACGGCGTTATGTACGCACACCACCTGATCAACAGGTATATGTTGATGATGTTGCCCAAAATGGTCGAGATGATATGATGTGATGCCCTCAGAGGCTTGATGATGTTATGTAAACCTATACCTATGCATGACATGACATTTATACGCACGTGCATGCCATTATAAATGTTTCAGAATTTACAAAGTTATTTAGACTTACAGGAGGAATTCTTTATTCCATGTTTTATCTATGTCTCTTATGTACTAATTTTCATGCCTTACATACTCAGTACATTATTCGTACTGATGCCCTATTTCCCGGGGCATGCGTTCAGGCCTGCAGGTACAGGTAGACAAGCTGATGGTCCCCCTTCTTAGGATCCTTGATCAGCGAAAGTTGGTGTGCTCCATTTGATCCGGAGCTGCTTTGTATTTTGGCACGATATGTTTGTATACATATATGGGTATGATGGGGGCCAGTCCCATCCTTGTACAGTGGTATATTATGTTAGAGGTCTGTAGGCAGTTATGTATAGTTGGATAGTATGTGGCCTTGTAGGCTTTCAGTTTTGGATATATAGCTATCCATAGCAGCCTTGTCGGCTCGCCCTACGTATTCCGTACGTATATGTATATATGTCTTTTGGACAGGTTTTCCTCACTCATGTTATTCTCGAATTTAGCAGATGTTACTCGTGTTTATATCTTAGTCACATGCTTAAGGGTGTTCGACAGGTAGGACTCGGGCACCTATCGCGGCCCATCCGTTTGGGTCGTGAGAAAAGTGGTATCAGAGCAGTTCTGTCCTAGGGTTGTCTACAGACCGTATCTAGTAGAGTCTTGTTTATAGGTGTGTTGTGCACCATACTTATATACAAGAGGCTACAGGACATATAGGATGTTATCCTCTCTTCTTAATCTTAGATCGTGCGATATAAGAATTCATGTTCCTAACGATATGTTATATTTTCAGCGATGCCTCCATAGACTACAGTCGCCCAGAAGGGCAAGTTCGTGGCTGGTGAGACTAGAGTCTCATATTGAGATTCCATCTCAGCTTTACATACCCCGCCCTCTCGAGAAGAGCTCCGAGGGGCACCAGCTCCAATGCCCGTCCCTGTACGTCCAGCCCCTCAGCCAGATACACCGGGTCAGGAGATGAGAGATGCTATTCAGCTATTAACTCGATTAGTAGCTTCACAGGCTCGCCGTCAGGAGGTCGGTATTGGTTATGCAGATAGGTCCGTCAGTGCGAGGGTTCGTGATTTCAATAATTAGGATCCTCTGGTATTCACTGGAGCAGATCCAAACGATGACCCTCAGGTATTTATTGATAGGATGCAGAGGACTTTTAGGGTAATAAAGGACACTGCGACTGAGTTAGTTGAGCTAGCTTCCTATAGACTCCAAGATATTGCAGTTAATTGGTACGAGCCTTGGGAATTATCCAGAGGTGAGGATGCCCCTCCAGCAGTATGGCAGGAGTTTACATTAGTTTTGCTTCATCATTATATGCTGCCTAAGCTCAGACACGCCAGATTTTAAAAGTTCTTGACCCTTCGGCAGGGTAACATGAGTGTTCGGGAGTATAGTCTTCAGTTTGATTCGTTGGCTAGGTATGCTCCCACTATTGTATCTAAGAGGGAGGATTGGGTTCACCGGTTCGTGATGGGGTTAGAGCCGCACCTGCTTAACAATTGTATGTCAGTCTCACTTTAGTCAGACATGGATATTTCTCGTATTCAGGCATACGCTCAGGGTGTAGAGGAGCGTAATAACAAACAGAGGGCCGATCGTGAGCATGATAGGGCCCAAAATAAGAGAGTGAGGTATTTGGGTCCTTCTGGTGAGTTTCGAGGTGGTCAGAGACAACAATACCCTAGGTATCTAGCCCAGTCATCAGCTAGCGCACCCCCTCAGTTTGCCGGTAAGAGATTTGATCGTTCGACATATTCAGGGCCTGGTCAGAATTCCAGGGCCTCAAGTTCTTAGTATAGGGGCGAGTCAAGTCAGATGAGGCCGCCCTTGCCACGATGTGCTCAGTGTGGTAAGCATCATGCCAGACAATGCCGTATAGTGTTGCGTGTTTGTTATATTTATGGTTATCCGGGCCACGTTATGAGGGATTGTCCGATGCGAGGTGATGCAAGCATAGATCAGCCAGCGGGATCTTTAGTTAGTTTGTCATCATCAGTATGCCCCATGGGCAAATTTCACAAGCACCAATGAGTCGTGGTAGGGGCAGAGGCGGAGCATCTAGCTCGAGCGGTCCTTAGAACTTCATTTATGCGTTAGCAGAACGGCAAGATCAAGAATCATCACCCGATGTTGTTACAGGTATATTATCAGTCTCCTCATATGATATATATGCACTGATCGACCCATGTTCCACCTTATCATATGTCACTCTGTTGATTGGTAGTAAGTTTGGAATAAAACCTGAATTGGTTAAACCTTTTGAGGTGTGTACACCTATTGGGGACTCAGTGATAGCTAGGCGAGTATATAGAGATTGTATAATAGTAGTTCATAGTCGATCTAATAGCGGACCTAATTGAGTTAGATATGGTAGAATTTGATGTTATAATGGGTATGGATTCATTGGCTTCCTGTCATGCCAACGTTGATTTTAGATCAAAGATGGTCCGATTCCAATTTCCAGGGGAGCCTATTTGGGAATGGAAAGGTAATACAGCATCACCGAGAGGTAAATTTATTTCCTATCTCAAGGTAAGGAAGATGAACAGAAAGGGCTATATTTATCACTTAGTTGGGGTTCAGGAGGTGAAAGTAGAGTCACCAGCCATTCAATCTATCCCTGTGGTTAAGGAAATTCCCGATGTTATTCCCGATAAGCTTCCGGGTCTTCCGCCAGAATGAGAAATTGAGTTTGCTATTGGCATATTACCAGATACTCAACCAATATCTATCCCTCCCTATTAAATGGCACTCGCAGAGCTGAGAGAGTTGAAGGAACTACTAAAGGACTTACTTGAAATAGGCTTTATCACACTTAGTACATCACCGTGGGGAGCACGTATGTTATTTGTGAGAAAAAAGGACTGTTCCTTGTGGATGTGCATAGATTATAAACAGTTGAATAAGGTAACGATCAAGAATAAGTACCCGCTCCTAAGGATTGATGATTTATTTGATCAGTTGCAAGGTGCCAAGTATTTCCTAAAGATAGACTTGAGGTCCGGGTACCATCAGGTAAGGGTTAAGGAGAAGGATATTCCGAAGACAACATTTAGAACCAGATACGAGCACCTCGAGTTTCATGTTATGTCATTCGATTTGACTAATGCCCCACTAGTATTTATGGACTTGATGAATCGGGTGTTCAGACCCTTTCTAGATTGGTTAGTGATTGTATTTATCGATGATATATTGGTTTTTTCTCGTTTAAAGACTGAGCATGCAGATCATTTGCGTACTGTGCTCAAGGTTCTACAGAAAGGGAAGTTGTATGCAAAATTCTATAAATGTGAATTCTGGTTGAACTCTGTGGCTTTCCTTCGGAATATTACTTCAGGTGAGGGTATCCGGGTTGATACACAAAAGATTGAGGTAGTAAAGACTTGGCCTAGACCCACGACACCGACGGAGGTTCGTAGCTTTCTCAGTTTGGCAGGTTTTTATAGGAGATTTGTAGAGGGATCTTCTTCTCTTTCAGCATCTTTGACAAAGTTGACTTAGAAGGAAGCAAAGTTTCAGTGGCCTGATGCTTGCGAACGGAGTTTCCAGGCATTGAAGGACAGATTAACTTCAACAGCTGTTCTAACGCTCCTTAAACGGATTGATAGTTATATTATCTATTGTGATACTTCGGGCATTAGATTGGGTTGTGTAGTGATGAATCATGGTAAAGTTGTAGCTTATACTTTTAGATAGTTAAGAATGCATGAGAAGAATTACCCGACCCATGATATAGAGTTAGCCGCGGTGATTCATGTACTAAAGATGTAGAGGGACTACTTGTATGGCATTCATGTTGTTATCTATACGGATCATAAGAGCCTCCAGTATATCTTCAAGCAAAAGGAATTGAATTTCCATCAAAGGAGATGGTTGGAGCTACTTAAAGACTATGACATTGATATTTTATACCACCCGGGGAAGGCGAATGTAGTAGCCAACACCCTCAGCCATAGATAAATGGGTAGCCTGTCATATTTACAGCCAGAGAAGAGGGGAATAGCCCATGAGATTCATCAGCTAGCTAGTCTTGGAGTTCGATTATTGGATTCAGGTGATACCGGAATTACTATTCAGGACACGGCAACATCCTCTTTAGTAATTGAAGTGAAGGAACACCAGTATGAAGATCTTGTGTTAGCTCATTATAGAGATACAGCCCCTCTGAAGAAGAAGACACCATTTGAGATTACAAGAGATGGGGTCCTCAGATATCGAGGACGATTATGTGTCCCTAATGTTGTAGGGCTACACCGGCAGGTTATGGGAGAAACTCACTATTCTTGTTATTCTATCCCTCCAGGAGAAACAAAGATGTATAATGATATCAGGGAAGTATATTGGTGGGACGGAATGAAAAAGGATATAGCAGAGTTTGTTTCTCACTGCCCTAACTATCAGCAGGTTAAGATTGAGCATCAAACACCTGGTGGATTATTGTAGGCAATAGAGACTCCGACTTGGAAGTGGGAAGTAATCAATATGGATTTCATCGTAGGTTTACCTCGTACCCAACGTAAGTTCGATTCTATATGGGTGATTGTTGATAGACTTACAAAATTAGCCCACTTTCTGCCTGTTAGGACTACATATTCCGCAGAGGATTATGCAAGGCTTTACATTAAGGAGATAGTACGACTGCATGGTGTCCCTATATCTATTATCTCGGACAGAGGAGCTCACTTTACAGCTAATTTCTGGAGGTCCTTCCAAAAAGGATTGTGGACTCAGGTAAGTCTTAGTACAACATTTCATCTCCAAACAGATGGACATGCTGAGCGTACTATTCATACACTTGAGGATATGTTACGGGCTTGTGTGATAGACTTCAAGGGTAGCTGGGATGATCATCTTCCGCTTATTGAGTTGGCGTATAATAATAGCTATCATTCCAGTATTCACGAAGCTTTTTACGGACGGCAGTATAGGTCGCCTATAGGGTGGTTCGATGTTGGGGAAACTATGCTAGTAGAACCAAAATTGGTACAACAGGCAATCGAGAAAATTAAGCTTATACAAGAAAGGCTATTAGCAACTCAAAGCTGCCAGAAGTGTTATGCAGATAATCGATGGCGAGACTGGGAGTTTCAGGTTGACGACTGGGTATTCCTAAAGGTATCATCGATGAAAGGTGTTATAAGGTTCGGTAAGAAAGGAAAACTTAGCCCTCGGTACATTGGACCATATAGGATCATACGCAAGGTAGGCTAGGTAGTATATGAGTTAGACTTGCCTCTGGACTTGGAGTCTGTACATCCAGTCTTTCATGTGTCTATGCTCCGTAAATGTATTAGAGATCCTTCCAGAATTGTGTCAGTTGACAACGTTCAGGTCACAGACCCGCTATCATATGAAGAAACTCCCATTGATATACTAGACAGATAGGTTCGGAGATTGAGGACTAAAGATGTAGCTTCGGTGAAAGTACTTTAGAGAAACAATAATGTGGAAGAAATGACTTGGGAAGCCAAAGAAGGCATGAAATCTAGATATCCTCACTTATTTCCTCTTCTAGAGAAGGATCCGACTGAGACATCACAGCCTTAAGGTACGTGTATGGATTCTTGTGTTAGTTATTACCATTGGTCGTGTGAAGCCATCGTCGTTATTGATGCTTGTGGTTTTATGTAACATTGAATTATTGGGTTTTCTACAGAAAGGGTTGATAGTAGTACTTTTAGAAAGACGACCCTGCCAAATATTTATAGATCCCAGGGAGTTACACATTCGAGGATGAATGTTTCTAAGGGGGGAAGGATGTTATATCCCGCATTTCATACGTAAAAGTTTCGTCGTAAATCAATCGATGTAGACTCAGGGATGAGATTTGCTTGAGGTTATAAGCATTTATGCTATTTATAACAAGCGATAAGTAAGTGCCATGAAGGGTAAACGGTAAATGAATCAAAGAATGTGATTTTCATCGAAGTTTGTCAATATGGGATAGAATACGGTGCGAGCTATAATACCCGATAATTATGGACTAGTGCCATACAAGGTACCCCATAATCACGATAGTAGGGTACATAAAGTGTGTTAAAAGTGAGTAGTATTTTAAGTAATTTGAGATAATTCTTAATTATGTGGGTAATTGGTTAATTATTAGGTAATGGGATATTACCTAATTAATTAAGGAATTATTGGATAAAGATTAAACTCCACCAACTAAGGAATTACGTGGCAGCACCCCCATCCCATTTAAGTCTCATTAAGTCTTTCATAGATGGCATACTTTGAGGGATTAGGGTGGCTTAGTCATCCACCATGTGGGCCACACCCACTAAAAGCTTTCTACAATTAGCAAGATACTACATGCCATCAAGTTACTTCACATTTTTGCACTGTAAACTCATGTGTGTCTTACAAATCAAATTGAATCTCTTGTGTAAGTAGAGTGGGCTGATCGTGAGTAAGTAATCAAAACAATTCCATACCAAATTCTAAGAAAATCGGTCGTTGGTTGTTGATTCTGTAAAGCGTGAATTGCATATTCTAAGAGAATTGGTTCAGGTATGTTGAGGCTATCCCTTCTTTCTTTTTGGCATGATCCAAATGATATAAAAGAAACAAGTAGATGCACAGCTTTCATAAATGACTCTATTCATAGAGGTACTAGGGGTATCTATGTTCTTGATTCCCTATGTGACATATTATTACATTGTAACACCCTTGAAAATTTTGAAGTACTTAAGTGTAAAGCCCGGTAAAATTTACAAAGAAAATAATATTTCATGGTGCCGGAGTAGGCTTACGTGTTTAAGGAATGTAGAAATTCGCAAGCTCGCCGCGGCTCGGACTTTTTGGGTTGAACAATGTACCAGAAAGTAAAGGAAACTTTTGGGGGAAAAGCGCGTTTATGCGGTCCATTATGCGACCACATAATCACTCTGCGGGCCGTATAATGGCCGCAGAAGTGAGCAAGAGAGGGCCAAATCTGGCAGCAGCTATGCGGTCGACTATGCGACCGCATAACTGTTATGTGGTGCATTATGCGACCGCATAACAGTTATGCGAACCGCATAGTGACCGCATACATAGACAAATATTTGATCATTTTGTCAGCAATTATACGACCGATATGCGGTCCGCATAACCATTATGCGATCGCATGTGGGACCGAAGAACCGTTCCGGAGCTCCTTTTTTGGGTTTTTAAAACCCAATCCTATTTCGTTAAATACACTCTTTGGGCCATTTTTGAACCATAATCTGATATTTTAGAGTGAGAGAGAGTGCCCTGAGTGAGAAGGTGTTCTTCAATAATTTTTCTTCAATTCTTGCCCAAGTTTTGGAAGATTAAGAAGGGAAACTCACTAGGTCTTCATCCTAGAGGTAAGATTCTACACTATAACCCTCACTTTCGAATTTTGTGTAGAATTGGATAATTAGCACGATCATTTCTGGACAGGAGGATTGTTTATTTACATGCGTGTGATATCAAGGGGTGTAGGAAGATTGTCGAACTAGGCATGGTAAATATTAGGTTGTGGGATGAAGGAATTCTCCATAAAAGGGCCTTGAAACCTTATGCACACCTTGTGTTTGATAAAATGCTCAAATGAGTTACAACCTTGATCATCTCCTAATTTTGGTTCAGTTTGTTATATTTCTAAAATAAATTGAAGTTGCTAAGAATTCCGGAATATTTAGAGTGTAAGGAAGCTCCAGTGAGGTATGTTGGCTAAACTCTTCTTTAAGAATTGGAATTCCCAATATCCTTGTAAGTTCCGAGATGTTGATTATAAATGGAATATTCCGATAAGTTTTGTGATGAAGATATATGTTCACTTAGTGTTTCAAATGCTCTTATCATATTGCATTATAATTTGAGGATGTGTCCCAAACTATGGATTATATATCCACGTGTTATAATTTCTAGTCATGATTTATATGAAAGTTATTATGCCAAGTTGTGTAGAGATTGTGATTGTGATACACCTCCACCCGCATACTTTGTGGTGAGGCATCATGACCGCTTTGTGTGGGGATTATGGTATAGAGATTGTGATTGTGATACATCTCCACCCGCATATATATTGGGGTGAGGCGGCATGACCGCTTTGTGTAGGGATTATGGTATTGTGGTACTGCACCTCCACCCGCTTACATTGGGGTGAGGCGGTACGACCGATTTGTGTATAGTTTTGGTATTTTTATGGCACCACCACCCGCATACTTTGGGGTGAAGCGGCAGAGCCGCTTTGTGTTAGTATTGGTATCGTTGATGCATTTCCACTCGCATACATTGGGGTAAGGCGGCATAGCCTCTTTGTGTAGGTTCTTGGTACTGTGGTTATATATCCACACGCATACATTGGGGTGAGGCGACAGGGCTGCTTGATTAGAGTTGTGGTATTGTACGTATACTTCCACCTGCATACATCGGGTGAGGCGGCAGGGCCGCTTTGTGTGAAGATGGTTACATAGAATCTCATCTTAAATCCTATAAATGTTATTGATAGCTTTTAATAAGCGTGCTATGGTTTAAACTGTTATCTATATTATTCTATTGTAGTACTGGTTTATCATATTCATCTTGTATTTCTGAATTCTTAAATTAGTGTTTAGTTTTCATATAAGTACTATTCGACGGTACTAACATCCCTTTTGTCGGGGCGCTGCATCTTTTTAATGGATGAAGGTGGTTCCACAGCAGGAGATATTGATCAGTGATAGCACCACACCTTCTTCCCAGCTGACTTGGTAAGCCCCACTTCATCCCGGGGTCATGTATATTTTGTTCTTTTTGTATTTTGTTTGAGGTATAACTGGGGCCTTGTTGCCGGCATTATCATTGTACTCATCTTTATCTATACAGGCTTCGTAGACATAGTGTGGGTTGTATAATGGTGCTGGGGAAGTCAAACTCGTGTGTTGTGCTTGAATTACTATTTTCACTTCAGATTATGAAAAATGTGTTAAGAATTGAGACTTTAAAATAAAGTAACTGA
This sequence comes from Nicotiana otophora, assembly GCA_000715115.1. Lineage (NCBI taxonomy): Eukaryota > Viridiplantae > Streptophyta > Magnoliopsida > Solanales > Solanaceae > Nicotiana > Nicotiana otophora. Next base: position 27,600 of record AWOL01S0032002.1, read on the forward strand.
TGGTAAGAAATTGGTATTGCAGAAATGATCACTTTATATGTTGATTAACGAAAACATATATATTCTCATTATTCATGAATGAGTTTGGATAGAAGGAAATCTAATAGGCTTGCTCGGCCGGGTTCACATGGTTGAGCGCCAGTTACGCTCCTCGGTTTTGGGGCGTGACATATATCTTCTGCTCATGGGTCTGAGAAATATACGTTGTTAATGAAGTTTATCCGAAAGGTATATTGGTCTTATAATGTTCCGAGAAATCTTATTAACGTATTTCTTATGTATTTCATTCATTTATACATGTACATTGACCCATGACCAGATGGCATTATATACGCGTATATTATATATATATGGAATATGGATAAAGGTTATGGCGTTATATACGCACACCACCTGATCAGCTGGTATATGTTGATGATGTTGCCCACAGTGGCTGAGATGATATGATGGGATGCCTTCAGAGGCTTGATGAGGTTATGTACACCTATACCTATGCATGACACGACATTTATATGCACGTGCATGACATTATAAATGTTTCAGAATTTACAAAGGTATTTAGACTTACAGGCGGAATTCTTTATTCCATGTTTCATCTATGTCTCTTATGTACTGATTTTTATGCCTTACATACTCAGTACATTATTCGTACTGACGCCCTATTTCCTGGGGCCTAGTTCATGCCCACAGGTGCAGGTAGACAAGCTGACGGTCCCCCTTCATAGGATCCTTGATCATCGAAAGTTGGTGTGCTGCATTTGATCCGGAGCTGCTTTGTATTTTGGTACGATATGTTTGTATACATATATGGGTATGACGGGCCCCAGTCCCATCCTTGTACAGTGGTATATTCTATTAGAGGCCTGTAGGCAGTTATGTATAGTTGGATAGTATATGGTCTTGTCGGCTTTGAGTTGTGGATATATAGTTGTCCATAGCAGCCTTGTCGGCTCGCCCTACGTATTCCACACGTATATGTATATATGTCTTTTGGACACATTTTCTTCACGCATGTTATTCTCAAATTCAGCATATGTTACTCATGTTTATATCTTAGTCGCATGATTAAGGGTGTTCGACAGGTAGGACTCGGGCACACATCGCGGCCCATCGGTTTGGGTCGTGACATGTACAGACTCCATGTCAGAAGGCAAGTCTAACACATATGCTACCTGACCTACCTTTCATATGATCTTATATGGTCCAAGGTACCGAGGGCTAAGTTTTTCTTTCTTATCGAACCTCATAACACCTTTCATCGGTGATACCTTTAGGAATACCTAGTCATCAACTTTAAACTCCAAGTCTCGTCGTCGATTATCCGCATAAGACTTCTGACGGCTTTGAGCTTCTAATAGCCTTTCCTGTATAAGCTTAATCTTCTCGATTGCCTGTTGTACCAACTCTGGTCCTACTAATTTAGTTGCCCCAACATCAAACCATTCTATAGGCGACCTACACTTCCGTCCGTAAAGAGCTTTGTATGGAGGCATCTGAGTAGTGGAATGATATCTATTATTATACGTAAACGCAATAAGCAGCAGATGATCATCCCAGCTACCCTTGAAGTCTATCACACAAGCCCGTAACTTATCCTCTAGTGTCTGAATAGTACGCTCATCCTGTTCGTCTGTCTGGGGATGGATTGTTGTGCTAAGACTTATCTGAGTCCCCAATCCTTTTTGAAGGACCTCTAAAAGTTAGCTATAAACTGAGCTCCTCTATCCGAGATAATAGATATAGGGACACCATGAAGTTGTACTATCTCCTTAATGTAAAGCATAATCCTCTGCGGAATATGTAGTCCTAACGGGCCGAAAATGGGTTGATTTTGTAAGTCTATCAACAATCACCCATATAGAATCGAACTTACGCTGGGTATGAGGTAAGCCTACAATGAAATCCATATTAATAACTTCCCACATTCAAGTCGGAATATCTATAGCCTGCAATAATCCACCGGGTGTTTGATGCTCAATCTTAACCTACTGACAGTTAGGGCACTGAGAAACAAACTCCGCTATATCATTTTTCATTCAGTCCCACCAATATACTTCCCTTATATCATGGTATATCTTTGTTGCTCCTGGATAGAAAGAATAACGAAAATAGTGAGTTTCTCCCGTAACCTGCAGAGCAGCCCTGCAACATTAGGGACACATAATCTTCCTCGATACCTGAGGACCCCATCTTCTCTAATCTCAAATGGTGTCTTCTCCTTCTGAGGGGTTGTGTCCCTATAATAAGCTAACACAGGATCCTCGTGCTGGCGTTCCTTCACTTCAGTTACTAAATAGGATGTTGCCGTGTCTTGAATGGTAACTTCGGTATCACCTGAGTCCACAAGACTAGTTAGCTGACAAATCTCATAGGCTATGCCACTCTTCTCTGGTTGTAAATATGACATGCTACCCATAGATCTACGGCTGAGGGCATCGGCTACTACATTCGCCTTCCCTGGATGGTATAAAATATCAATGTCAAAGTCTTTTAGTAGCTCCAACTATCTCCTTTTACATTAATTCAATTCCTTTTGCTTGAAGATATACTGAAAGCTTTTATGATATGTATAGGTATCAACATGAACGCCATACAAATAGTGCCTCCACATCTTTAGTGCATGAATCAACGTGGCTAACTCTAAATCGTGGGCCAGGTAATTCTTCTCATGCTTTCTTAGTTGTCTAGAAGCATAAGCTACAACCTTAATATGCTGCATCGGTACACAAGCCAATCCAACGCTTGAAGCGTCACAATAGATAGCATAACCATCGGTTCCCTCTGGGAGTGTTAGAACTGGTGCTGATGTTAGTCTGTTCTTTAATGCCTAGAAACTCCGTTCGCAAGCATCGGTCTATTGAAACTTAGCTCCCTTCTGAGTCAACTTTGTCAATGGTGCAGAAAGAGAAGAAAATCCTTCTACAAATCTCCTGTAATAACCTGCGAAACCGAGAAAGCTACGAACCTCCGTCGGTGTCATAGGTCTAGGTCAAGTCTTTACTGCCTCAATCTTTTGTGTATCAACCCGGATACCTTCACCTGAAATAATATGCCAAAGGAAAGCTATAGAATTCAACCAGAATTCACATTTAGAGAATTTTTCATACAACTTCCCTTTTTGTAGAACTCTGAGCATAGTACGCAAATGACCTACATGCTCAATCTCTGAACAAGAATAAACTAATATATCATCGATAAATACAATCACGAACAGATCTAGAAAGGGTCTGAACACACGGTTCGTCATGTCCATGAATACCGCTTGGGCATTGGTCAAACCTAACGACATAACACGAAACTCAAAATGCCCATATCTGGTCCTGAATGCTGTCTTCAGAATATATGTCTCCTTAACCCTTACCTGATGGTACCCAGACCTCAACTATACCTTCGAGAAACTCTTGGCACCCTGCAACTGATCAAATAAATCATCAATCCTAGGGAGCAGGTACTTATTCTTGATCGTTACCTTATTCAACTGTCTATAATTAATACATATCCGCAAGGAACCATCTTTCTTCCCAACAAATAACATAGGTGCTCCCCACGGTGAGGTACTAGGTCTGATAAAGCCTTTTTGAAGCAAGTCCCTTAGTTGTTCCTTCCACTCTCTCAGCTCTGCAGGTACCATTCTATAGGGAGGAATAGATATTGGCCGAGTATCTAGTAATATGTCAATAGCAAACTCAATTTCTCACTCTGGTGGAAGACCCAGAAGCTCATCGAGAAAAACATCGGGAAACTCATTAACCACAAGGATAGATTGAATGGTTGGTGACTATACTTTCACACCTTGTACCCGAACTAAGTGATAAATATAGCCCTTTCTAATCATCTTCCCTGCCTTGCGATAGGAAATAAACTTACTTCTCGGTGATGCCATATTACATTTCCACTCCAAAACAGTCTCCCTTGGAAACTGGAAACAAACTATCTTTGATCTAAAATCAACGTTGGCATAACAAGAAGCCAACCAATCCATATCTAGTATAACATCAAATTCTACCATATCTAACTCAATTAGGTCTGCTACTATAGATCGACTATGAACTACTACTGTACAATATCTATATACCCGCCTAACTATCACTGGATCCCCAACAGGTGTGGATACCTCAAAAGGTTTAACCAACTCAGGTTCTATTCCAAACTCACTAGCAACCAACGAAGTAATATATGATAAGGTGGAACCTGGGTCAATCAATGCATATACATCATATGAGGAGACTGATAATACATCTGTAACAACATCAGGTGACCACTCCTGATCATGTCGACCTGCTAATACATAAATGCGGTTCAGAGGACCGCTCGAGCTAGATGCTCCACCTCTGCCTCTACCACGATCGATTGGTGCTTGTGAACCTTGTCTAGGGTGGCGTACTGATGATGATGAACCAGCTACAGATCCCGCTGGCTTTACTATGCTCATACCACCTCTCGTCGGACAATCTCTCATAATATGGCCTGGATAACCACAAGTATAACAAACACCCAACCCCATACGGCACTGCCCGACATGCTGCTTACCACACTGAGCATATCGTGGCAAGGGTGGCCTCATCTGACTTGACTCACCCCTATACTGAGAACTTGAGGCCCTGGAATTCTGACTAGGCCCTGAATATGTGGAATGATCAAATCTCCTATCGGCAAACTGAGAGGGTGCGCTAGCCGATGGCTAGGCTGGATACCTTGGGTATTGTTGCCTTTGACCATCTCGAAACTCACCAGAAGGCCTCGAAGATCTCGCTCGCTTACTCTGGCTCCTATCTTGCTCACGATCGGCCCTCTGCTTCTGCTTATGCTCCTCTACACCCTGAGCATATGCCTGAATACATGAAATATCCATGCATGGCTGAAGTGAGACCGACATACAATGGTTAAGCAGGTGCGGCTCCAACCCCATCATGAACCTGTGAACCCGATCCTCCATCTTAGTTACAATAGTGGGAGCATACCTAGACAAAACATCAAACTGAAGTATGTACTCCCAAACCCTTATATTTCCCTGCCGAAGGGTCAAGAACCTATAAACGCTACCTTGTTTAAGCTCTGGTGGTAGATAATGATGAAGAAAAGCCCCAGTAAACTCATGCCATACCGCTAGAGGGGCATCCTCACCTCTGGATAACTCCCAAAACTCGTATCAATTAACTGCAACATCCTGAAGTCTATAGGAAGCTAGCTCAACTGACTCTTTCACAATGGCCTTCATTACCCACAAGTCCTCTGCATCCTATCGATAAATACCTGAGGGTCCTCGTTTGGATATGCTCCAGTGAATACTGGATGGTCCAAATTAATGAAATCACGAACCCTCGCACTGATAGCCCTATCTGCATGACCAATACCTACTTCCTGATGCCAAGATTGTGCGGCTACTAATCGAGTCAATAGCGGAATATCATCTCTCATCTCATACCCCGGTGTATCTGGCTGAGGAGCTGGTTGTACAGGGGTGGGCGCTGGAGCTGGTGCCCCTCGGAGCTCCTCTGGAGAAGGTGGGGTATGTGAAGTTTGAGATGGAATCTCACTATGAGACTCTCCCCGAGCCCTGGTAACTCGTGGCGCTCGACTAGTAGTCTTATCAGCCACGGACTTGCCCTTCTAGGCGGCTGTAGCATTGTTAGGCATCACTGAAAACATAATATATCGTTAGGGAAATGAATCCTTATATAGCACGATCTAAGATAAGAAAGAAGGATAACATCCTATATGTCCTGTCGCCTCCGGTTTATAAATGTGGTGCACAACACACTCATAAACAAGACTCTACTAGACAAAGTCTGTAGACAACCCTAGGACAGAACTGCTCTGATACCACTTTTGTCACGACCAAAACCGATGAGCCATGATGAGTGCCTGAGTCCTACCTGTAGAACACCCCTAAGCATGTGTCTAAGATATAAACATGAATTAAGGGTAGGTCATGAATAACATCTGTCAATAAACTGCTGAATCACGTGAATAACATATGTGAGGAAAACAAGTCCCGAAGACATATATACATATACATGCGGAATACGGTAGGGCGAGCCAACAAGATTTCTATAGACAACTATATATCCAAAACTAGAAGCCGACAAGGCCATATATTATCCAACTATACATGACTGGCTACAGACCTTTAATATAGTGTACAACTGTATAAAGGATAGGACTGGGCCCCGTCGTATCCATATCTACATACAAAAATAGCGTACCAAAACTAATAACAGACTCCGAATCAAGTGGAGCACACCAAATCTCGCTGATAAAGGATCCTAAAAAAAAGGACCGTCAGCCTGTCTACCTACACCTGCTGGCATGAAACACAACGTCCGAGGTAAAAGGGACATCAGTATGAATAATGTACCGAGTATGTAAGGCATGAAAATCAGTACATAAAAGACATAAATGAAACATGGAGTAAAGGAATTCGCCTGTGAGTCTAAATAACTTTGTGAATCTTGAAATATTTATAAAGTCATGCATGTGCATATAAATGTCGTATCATGCATAGGTATATGTGTACATAACATCATCAAGCCTCTGGGGGCATCCCGTCATATCACCTCGGCCTCTATGGGAGAAATCATCAATATATACCAACTGATCAAGTGGTGGTGCATATATAACGTCGTAACCTTTTCCCATATCCCATATACATATAACATACGCGTATATAACGCTATCTACTCATGGGTCGATGTACATGTATAAATGAATAAAATGCATAAGATGTAAGTTAATAAGATTTCTCGGAACGTCATTAGATCAATATATCTTCGGATAAACTTTATCAGTTACGCATTTTTCTGAGACTCATGAATAGAAGATATAATAATAAGAGACATGGGAATTCAAGAACATAGGCACCCCTAGTGCTTCTATGAATAGAGGCATTTATGAAAGTTGTACGTTTGATCGTTTCGTTTGTATCATATGGGTCATGCCAAAAGAAAAAAAAGGATAGCCTTAACATACCTGAGCCGATTCTCTTAACAATCCCTCTAACCCACGTCTTTTGCGAAAAACACGTAATGGCAGATCGAATTAGGGACAAACCCGTATGATATTCTGAAGAATGAAAATACCATGCTCCCTTAGAATTTCAACTCATGCTGCTTAGAGCATTTTGAAGTTTCATATGAAATTTTGGTGAAGTTACATCCATTACTTAGTAAATGTAGCATCACACTTTAATGAGACAAGAAGGTCTCTTAAAATTGTAGGTTGTGGGCCCCACTTTTGTGGCTTAGTTTTTCCCAAAGATCCAATAAATATACCACCTAGTCTAATGAACCAAGAATCATTGTTACATAGCCCCTTGCTGCCACGTTGAGGTGAGGTCTCATTTAAGCTTATCCACCAAAATCAATTACCTTGTTAATCTCCTACTAAAAAATAAATAATTAACCAATTATCCACATAATTAGGTAATATCTCAAATTACTTAAAATACTAATCACTTTTAACACACTTTATATACCTTACTATTATGGTCATGTGGTACCTTGTATGACACTAGTCCATAAATACGAGGTATTATAGCTTAGACCGTATTTTATCCCAAATTGACAACCTTCAACGAAACTCATCTTCTTTGATTTGTTTACCCTCTAACCGTCACGGTACTTACTTACCACTTGTTATAAATAGCATTAATACTTATAACCTCAAAAATAATCTCATTCCCGAGCTTACGTCGATTAACTTACGGCGAAACTTTAACGTACAAAATGCGGGATGTAACAAAATAAATGGGTAATCAAAATCTAACATCGAAAGTGAGTAAATATCACTTACCCCTTCACTTGTGTTGAAAAGCACTCCAAAAGTCGCCGTAGATCGAGCTCCAAAAATCCAAAAATGAGAAAAATACCAAACCTTTCGACATAAGTAGTCTGCCCAGCAAAACCACATGTACGGCAAGATAATCATACTTGCGATGCCGCATATGCCGAAAATCCATCGCAGATGAGGAAACTCATTAATCCCCGACCATCCGCTTCTGCGAATAAACCATCGCACTTACGAAGGCGCATCTACGCTCCTTCGTCCGCTTCTGCGGACTTACCTACCAAACTAAACTTCTGCTTCTGCAGTCAAAATGCGCACCTGTACTTATGCTTCTGCGACTCATGCTCCTCAAGTCAAACTCCGCTTCTGTGGAACCCCTTGGACATCTATGCT
>AWOL01S0032003.1:5854-15914 GCA_000715115.1 Nicotiana otophora
GATAGCAGAGTTACTATTCACGACACGGCAACATCCTCTTTAGTAACTGAAGTGAAGGAACGCTAGTATGAGGATCATGTGCTAGCTCATTATAGAGATACAACCCCTCAAAAGAAGAAGACACCATTTGAGATTACAAGAAATGGAGTACTCAGATATCGACGTCGATTATGTGTTCCTAATGTGGCAGGGCTGCGCCAGTAGGTTATGTGAGAAACTCACTATTCCCGTTATTTTGTTCATCCAGGAGCGACGAAAATATATCTTGATATCAGGGAAATATACTGGTGGGACGAAATGAAGAAGGATATATCAGAGTTTGTTGCTTAGTGCCCTAATTATCAGCAGGTTAAGATTGAGCATCAGAAACCCGATGGATTATTGCAGGCTATGGAGATTCTGACTTGGAAATAGGAAGTAATTAATATGAATTTCATCATAGGCTTACCTCGTACCTAGCGTAAGTTTGATTCTATATGGGTTATTATTGACAGACTTACAAAATCAGCCCATTTTCTGGCTGTCAAGACTACGTATTCAGCAGAGGATTATGCAAGGATTTACACTAAGGAGATAATACGACTTCATGGTGTCTCTATGTCTATTAGCTCAGATAGAGGTGCTCAGTTTACATCTAATTTTTGGAGGTCCTTCCAAGAAGGATTGGGGACTCAAGTAAGTCTTAGTACAACATTTCATCCCCAGACAGACGGTCAGGCTGAGCGTACTATTCAGACACTGGAGGATATGCTACAGACTTGTGTGATAAACTTCAGGGGTAGCTGGGATGATCATCTTCCACTTATTGAATTCGCATATAATATTATCTATCATTCCAACATTCAGATGGCTCCATGTGAAGCTCTTTACAGACGGAAGTATAGGTCACCTATCAGATGGTTCGAGGTTGGGGAAACTAAGTTAGTAGGACCAGAGTTGGTACAACATGCAGTTGAGAAGATTAAGCTTACACGGGAAAGGCTATTAGCAGCTTAGAGTCGTCAAATGTCCTATGCAGATAATCAACGACGAGACTTGGAGTTTCAGGTAGATGACTGGGTATTCCTAAAGGTATCATCGATGAAAGACGTTATGAGATTCAGCAAGAAAGGAAAGCTTAGCCCTCGGTACATTGGACCTTACAATATCATACGTAGAGTAGGCCAGGTAGCATATGAGTTAGACTAGCCTTCCAACTTTGAGTCAGTACATTCAGTCTTTCATGTGTCTATGCTCTGTAAGTGTATTGGAGATCCTTCTAGAGTCATTCCAATTGACGATGTACATGTCATAGAGAAACTATCATATGAGGAAGCTCCCATTTCTATACTAGATAGACAGGTTCGGAGATTGAGAACTAAAGACGTATCTTCGGTTAAAGTACTTTGGAGGAACAATACTGTAGAGGAGATGACTTGGGAAGCTGAAGAAGATATGAAGTCTAGTTATCCTCACTTGTTTCCGCTTCCAAAGGAGGATCGAACTAAGACATCACAGCCTTAGGTACGTATATGGCACTTGATTCTTATGTTAGTTATTGTCATTGGTCGTGTGGGGCCATTTGTGTTATTGATGATTGTGGCCCGGTGTGGCTTTGTATTGTTGGGTTTTCTGTTTGACAGGTTGGTAGTGGTACCATTACAGAGGGGACTTTGCCAAAATTGCTATAAATCTCTGGGTGTTTAACATTCGAGGACAAATGTTTCTAGGGGGGAAGATTGTTACACCTTGTGCATCCCAAGATGACATATAATGAATATAAGACTTGTTAATCATAATTTAAATGAGTTTAAAGTCATAATATAGCTATATATGATGTTTGAATAAAAATATAAAATTTGGGAAAAATCGAATTTAAGTTGCGGAAAACACCGACTAAGGATTGTGCCTTGTAACAGAGCTTTTTGAGAAATACATTTCATGCGCTATATGAGATTTTTGAGAAATATTATATACAAAATTGAAGGTCTTGGAATGTAGTTTCCAATGCTCTTAACCGTTCATTCATATGACATCTGGATAAAACGATATAAGCGTCGGAAGATGGGCCAACGCAAGGGTGCCAAGCTAGCACCTCTTTGAATTTTCAAAAGTTGATGTATTGGTCTTAACTCGTCTCTCTCTCTTCATTTTTACATAGAACCTGACCAGAGAACACCATAAAACCTATCCTTGAGCTCTGTAATAGGGTTTCAAAGAATATTAACATCCCGGGTACGAAATCGAGAAGCGATAACATCAGAACGATCCCTACGACGTAAGTATCATTATACCACCTCTCTTTTATCTTTGTAGTTCGAGTTTTGTAAGGTACGTCATAGTTAAGTAATATCTAATTTATGTATTTAAGTTTTTAAATATCAAGTAAGGTTGAAATTGGTTTCCTAATAGTCAGAACTCACGGTACGGCGATCAGAAACCGTGAGTTCGATTTGTTTTCCACTTTTAGTAGACTATTTTGTAGTTCACTCATGATGGCCTATTGTGCTGCTGATTTATGGAGTTTGGAAGGATAAAAGGTTGTGTAGAAATGCCACATGTGGTAGGGTAGTAGGTTGGTCGATCGTCGTTGCAGTTTCAGGCTAATTGATAACTTGTTGATTGGGTGTGTTATGGTATATTTGGGGCTTTTGTTGTATTGAAGGTTCCAAATTGTAATTAGGTTGGTTTTGAGTTGCTGATTGTATTGTGTTTATTTATCGCCTATAGTAGGCTTGAGGGAGCAGTAAAATCAGGGGAAATGCTATCCGTTTTATTTTAGAATCGAATTATCATTTGAGATACATAATATACTAGCACCATCTCAGTCGTACATGTATTTCTTTGTTATAGGGTTGGCGCGCTAGTTATCATAACCTTGTTGTTGTGTTGCATTGACGACTTGAGGTATGTTAAGGCTATCCCTTCCTTCATTTTGGCACGATCCGTATGATACAATGGAACGAGCAAGCACACAACTTTCATAAATGATTCTATTCTTAGAAGTACTAGGATTGCCTATGTTGTAGATTCCCCATATGTCCTACTATTATATCGTGTGTTCATGGGTCTCATGACATTCCGAGAGATCTTATTGACTTACTTTATTATTTATTGCATCCATTTATACATGTATACTGACCCATTACCAGATGGCATTATATATGCGTATAGTAAATGTAAATGGGGTATGTGGAAAGGTTATGATGTTATATAGGCACTACCACCTGATTAGCTGATTTACGTTTATGATTTCACCCACAGAGGTTGATATGATATGATGGAATGCCGTCAGAGGCTTGATGATGTTATGTATGCATATACCTATACATGATAAGACATTTATATGCATATGGCATTATAAATATTTCATGATTCACAGAGCTATTCTGACTCACAGGTAGAGTCCTTTACTCCATGTTTCTTTCATGTATGCTATATATATTAATTTTTATGCCTTACATACTCGGTACATTATTCGTACTGACACCCCTATTACCTGGGGGACTGCGTTTCATGCCCGCAGGTGCAGGTAGATAGGCTGACGGTCCCCCATCTTAGGATCCCTGCTCAGCGAGAGTTGGTGTGCTCCATTTGATCCGGAGCTGCTATTGAGTTTTGGTACGATACTTTTGTATACATATGGGTATAACAGGGCCCAGTCCCATCCTTTATACAGTTGTACACTCTATTAGAGGTATGTAAACAGTCATGTATAGTTGGATAGTACGTGGCCTTGTCGGCTCGCCCTACCGTATTCCCTATATATATAAATATGTATATATGTCTTTTGGGCATGTTTTCCCACGTATGTTGTTCATATGAATCAATAGTTTATTTCTAGACGTTATGCATGACCTACACTAATTTCATGTTTATATCGTAGACAAATGCTTAGGGGTGTTTGATAGGTCGAACTCGGGCACTCGTCACAGGCCATCGGTTAGGGTCGTGACACCGCACCTCCAACTTCCACCTGCGAGCCTTCCCTTTGCTTCTACGATCCTGCAGCCGCACCTGCAGCTTCGTATCTGCGGCCAAGCTCACCGCAAATACAATAACACCTGAAATCAGATTTCTTCACCAGTACTTCCAAGTCTAAAATAAATCTAAATTTAATCAAAATCACACTTGAGGCCCCCCGGACCCATCCAAACATACCAATAAGTCATAAGACACAATACGAACTTACTCGAAGCCTCAAATCACATCATAAAACATCAAAACCATGAATTTCACTCCAATTCAAGCCTAATGAAACTAATGAACTTCCAACAAAACAAACGCATGCCGAATAACATCAAACCAACCTAGAATGACCTTAAATTCTGCGCACAAATCCCAATTAACATAACTGTAATGATCTGGCCGGTTGTTTTGAGTATTATAGCCCCATTCCCCCATTTATTTATAATTCATTATTTTTTTGTTGTTATGTGACTTGTCGGGGTGGTTGGTGTGGTTTCGGGGATATTTTGGAATGAATTGGGACACTTAGTCCAAAGGTTGGTAGCTTAAGTTGGAAGAGTTAATCGGATATTGACTTATGTATAAATGAATCCGGAATGGATTTTAATGTTTTTGATAGCTCCATATGATGATTTTTGACTTTGGAGTGTGTCCGAATATTGATTTGGAGTTCTGTAGGTGGTTTTGGCCTGAATTGGCGAAAGTTGGAAAAGTTGAAGTTTGGAGAGTTGAGAATTTTGACTGAGAGTTGACTTTGTTGATACCGGGCTCGGATTTCAGTTCCGAGAGTTGGAATAGGTATGTTGTGTCATTTATTACTTGTGTGCAAAATTTGAGGTTAATTAGAGTTTGTTTGATAGGTTTCGGCATCGATTGTAGAAGTTTGAAGGGGTGTTCACTAGATTTCAAGAGGTAATTGATTTTTGATCACTTTTGTCCATGTATTTTGAATAGTCATTGATTATGTCACCTATTTTTCATGAATCTAAGGTTGAATTTGGGGATTGTTTGAACCATGTATTGGAGAGTAAGATTTCGGGATTTGAGTGTCGATTTGTGGTCGGAATTGGATGATTTTGGTATGGTTGGACTCGTTGATGAATGGGAGTTCGCATTTTATAACTTTTGTCAGGTTCCGAGATGTGGGCCCGGGCTTGACTTTTTGACATTGGTTAAAGAACTTAGCTTTATCGTATGGAATCGATTTCTATAGCTTTTATTGATTCTATTAAGTTGCTTGTGCCTAGATTTGAGTCGTTCGGAGGCCGATTCGCGAGACAAGGGCTTGTTGGAGTAGTGATTTGTGCAGTTTGAGGTAAGTAACACTTCTAAACTTGGTACTGAGGATATGAATCCCTGAACTGCGTGTTATGTGGTTGGTGTTGAGGTGACGTACATGCTAGGTCACAAGCGTGTGGGCATGCACCGTGGTAATTCTGACTCGGTTGATTTCGCAGTACTATGTAGTTATCAAATCTTATTGTTATTTACGTAATCTCCATGTATTAGAGTAATTGAGTTGTGACCCATGTTAGAAATCATGCTTAGGCTATATGCTTATTCTGTTGGGACCCACTGGGGTCATTTCTCCTGTTGAGTTGTTTGCTTAAATTGATATTATGTACTTAGTCACATTCATCATTTGCATATCATATCTCAATCTCTGTTACCATTTATTGTTACATCATGTACCATTGTTTGGGCTGATTGGCATGCGATTTGTGAGCTCGAGAGACTAGAGAGATTGATGACTGAGTTGAGGCTGAGGGCCTGATTATAAGTGATATTTATGGGATTAGGCTTCATGCCACAGCAAGCTTTATTGATTCATTATGGGATCGGGCTGCACGTCGCAGCATGCCGTATTGGCATACATTAGCGCTTGGATAGGATCCGCCCATCCTGAGTCTGACATACTAGTAGTGAGCGCAGTTACCATTGAGTGCTGAGTGTGAGTGCCAAGTTTAAGTGCTGGGTAATTGAGAGTGCTGAGCCATTGAGCGTCCTGAATAAGGTTGTGATGACCCAAACCGATGGGCCGCGATGGGCACCCGGTGCCTTACCCAACCGAGTACCAATGTAACATATGTTTCTTATCATACCATTAGGGGTAAATGGGCCAAAAGGGTCGTCATGAGATAACCAGAATAAAACACAAGGGAATACTAGACATAGGATGATCCAACATGATATAGAAACTTATACACGTGACATACAGGCCTATAAGGCCAACATGATCATTTGCAAACTTATCCATATACATGACATCTGTCTACAAGCCTCTAAGAGTAGATAAATAACATAAAGGTCAGGACAGGGCCCCGCCATACCAATCACTACATGTCCAAATCATACTAACCAAATAAGCATCTCCGGAGCAAATGGAGCGTATCAACACCTTCCGTTGAGCTGAAAGACTACTAGGAGGACTCCCAAGATGTCTATCAGGACTTGCTGGAATAAAACTCAGCGTCCCCAGGCAAAAGGAACATCAGTACAAATAAAGTACCAAGTATGTAAGGCATGAAAGAAGTATATAAAGATATGAAAGAAACATGAAGTAAAGAACTCAACCTGTAAGTCTGAATAGCTTTGTGAATCGTGAAACATTTATAATGCCATGCATATGCATATAAATGTCATATCATGCATAGGTATATGCGCACATAACATCATCAAGCCTCTGAGGGCATCCCATCATATCATCTCGGCCTCTATGGGAAAATTCATCAATGTATACCAGCTGATCAGGTGGTGATGCATATATAATGCCGTAACCTTACCTCATACCCTTTATACATATAATATACGTGTATATAACACCATCAATTCATGGGTCAATATACATGTATAAATGAATGCAATGCATAATGAAGTAAGTCAATAAGATATCTCAAAATGTCATAAGATCAATATGCCTTCGGTTAATATCATGAAATAAACTTTATCAACTTACGTATTTTCTGAGACCCATGAACAGACGATATAATAATAGGGCAGATGGGAAATCAAGAACATAGGCACCCCTAGTACTTCTAAGAATAGAGTCATTTGTAAAAGTTCCGCATTTTGCTCGTTTCGTTTGTATCATATGGATAATGCCAAAAGGAAAGAAGGGATATCCTTAATATACCTCAAATCTTCAATGCAACTCAATAACAAGTTACGACAACTAGCGCGCCAACCCTATAACAAAGAAATACATGTACAACTTAGATGGCGCTAGTATATCACGCATCTCAAACGATAACTCGATTCTAAAATAAAACGGGCAGTATTTTCCCTGATTTTACTGCTCCCTCAGGCCTGCTATAGGCCATATACAAACATAATACAGTCCGCAACTCAAAAACAACCCAACTACAATTCGGGACCTTCAATACAACAAAAATCCCAAATATACCATAACATACCCAATCAACAAGTTATCAATTAGTCTGAATTTGCAACGACGAGCGATCAGCCTACTACCCTACCACATGTGGCATTTATCCACGCCCTTCATCCTTACAGACTCCATAAATCAGTAGCACAATAGGCCAACACGAGTGGACTGCAAAACCGCCCACTAAAAGTGAAATAAATGGAACTTAAGGCTTCCGATCACCGTCCCGTGAGTTCTTACTATTAAGAAACGAATTTATCAACCTTCCTTGATATTTAAAAGCTTAAATACAGAAAGAATGTGTTTTCTTAACTATGAAGTACCTTTTAAAACTCCAACTAAAAAGAAAAAGAGAGGTGGTATAATGATACTTACGTCGTAGGGATCGTTCTAATGTTATCGCTTCTTGATTTCGTGAAAGGAATGTTGATCATGCTTGAAATATCTTGGAAAAGTCCTTGGAGAGCTTGAGAGTGTTTTTGTGTCTATATTGTCAGTATATTGATGAGATATAATTGGAAAAGACACACTTATAAGCCCACCACCTCAATTCTCTACAACGTGACTTGGTAAACCTATTTTAAAAATCCATATTTCTCTACCCCGGTGTCGTATGAATAAATGGTTTGGACCGTTGGAAACTAGGTTCCAAGACCTTAATTTTTGAATGAGACATGTCCCAAAATGACATCATAAAGCTTACGAATTTAATTTCTCAATACAGCTCATTACAAGGAAAATCTTAGCTCGATTTTTCCGCAACTTAAATTTGATTTTTCTTAAATTTTATATTTTATATCCAAACATCATATATAGTCATATCATGACTTTAATATCATTTGAATCATGATTAACAAGTCTCTTATTCATCTTAACTTACTTAAGATTTCGGTAAACCTTTCTTATCCTTGTAGAAGGATTTCGTCCTTTTTGAGCTTACATTAGATAATCGTATAATGACAGTGACGTCTGAAGTACGGGGTGTAACAACATTAAATCACTTCATATACTTTCAAAGAGGATCTCATTTCATAGCTTACATCAATTGACTTACGACGTACTTTCACGTACAGAAACATGGGGTGTAATATCATTCCCCCCTTTGGAACATTCATCCTCGAATGTTGATTGATGTGCTTATCAATCTCATAGCCTATAGATCTTGCGAATAACTTAATATTGTCCTTACCATCTAGGAAATCGTTCTGTGAATAAATTCAAGGACCAGGGCATTCCTACTTTTAGGCCTCTTCCCACATCACGACTTGTGGTCAGACTTCTTCCTGTCACGCCCCCAACCTCGGGGAGCGCGACCGGCGCTCAATCGAGTGGACCGGGTCGATCAAGACTGTTAGACACTTTCTATTCGACACGCTTAGAATGATTCTTACTCATCAAAATGACAGACCTAAGCCCAGGTCAGTCATCGAACCATTCAGCATGAAGCAGGTCATGGCTCACTTCGACAAACCAGCTGAACCTTCGATTTCGGACTTGAGACATGAAGTCTCAAAGCTTAAAAATGAAATCAAAGATATTAAATATAGACTTGGAAAAGTTGAGGTTGATATCTTAACAGAGCAGGTTCTTAAACAAGCCAAGACTTATGATTATAAGTCAGACAATGAAGAAGAACCTAGACTTCATGAAAATGAGTATCATTCTGAGAATGAAGACTCTATCGACCTTCGTCTTACCAAAGATAAGACCTCATCATCTCAAGCTCTCGGCCTTACGGTCATCAAAGGTATCAAACCTCAGAGTCACCATATTCCTATCAAGATTGTTATTAGCAAACACTTCGCTATTAATAAAATCGCTTTACTTGATAACGCTGCAGATCGTAACTGCATCATGAAAGGCATTGTTCCAACCCAGTACTTAGAAAAAAGTACTTCCAAATTATACTCCGCTACAGGTGAACAGCTACGTATTAATTACAAGCTTTCCAAAGCTCATATTTGTAATAATGGTATTTGCTTAACAAATGATTTTATTATTACTGAGGATATTAATGAAGATATCATTCTTGGAATTCCTTTTATTACTCAGATAAAACCTTTCATTACTGGCTTAGACGGTATTTCTACTCAAATATTTGGAAAAGAATTACATTTTCCTTTTGTTAAAAACCTTTCACAAGATGAAAGTAATTTTATTAGAAACAATACTGTTTTTCGTATAAATAAAATGTCTCAATATATCACCTTTTTAAAGGATGAAATAAAAGTTAAGAAAATCGAGCAGATTTTAAAAACCCCGGATATAGTTACTAAAATAGCTAATCTTCAAAACAATTTTGAAAGAGAAATATGCTCTGAGTTTCCTAACGCTTTTTGGGAAAGAAAAAAGTATTTAGTGGAACTCCCTTACATTGAAGAATTCAATGAACAGGTCATCCCTACCAAGGCAAGACCAATTCAGATGAATCATGAAATAATGGAAATTTGCAAAAATGAGATTTCAAATCTCCTCAAAAACAACATTATTCGTCCCTCTAAATCTCCTTGGAGTTGCTCTGCATTTTATGTCAACAAGAGTGCAGAGAAAGAGAGAGGTGCCCCCCGATTAGTTATAAACTATAAACCATTGAATGCTGTCCTTAAATGGATTAGATATCCCATCCCCAATAAAAGGGATCTCCTGAAAAGAACTTACAAAGCCAATGTTTACAGTAAGTTCGATATGAAATCTGGTTTCTGGCAAATTCAAGTAGCTGAGAAAGAC